>JBBGZY010002990.1:372500-592913 GCA_037952925.1 Lithobates clamitans
GATGATGCCTCTGATTGGATAATGCATCTGATTGGGTGATGAATCTGATTCAGAGATGCACCTGATTGGATGTTGGGTCTGATTCAGAAATGCCTCTGATTGGGTGATGCATCCAATTGGACGATGCATACAAATCAAGGACATGTCAGGTTGGATGATGCCTCTGATTGGATGATGCCTCTGATCTATTGAATGATGCATCTGATTCATCTGATTGGGTGATACATCTGGCCGGATGGTGCATCTGATTGGATGCAGCTGCTGTTTGGCCAGCAATTTTCCAACTGGTTCCTTTGACAAAGACCACTTTTGACAAGCTAAGTGTTGCCAACAGCGCCACCCACAGCTTGATTTTAAGCTGGTTCCTGCTGAAGTAGTCGAAACGTGACACGTTTCACCCCACTTACAGGAACCAGAGAACTCTTTTAGGGTGGCTTTAGGCTTGGTTCACACTGCCGTGACTTACAGTACGACTTCGCCGGGCGACTTCAGTGTGGATTGAGTGTGATTTGATGCGACTTTGAAGCAACTTTGAAGCAACTTCAGGGAATGCTGGGTAATCTTCCCGTAATGTCGAATCCAAATCACATCAATAGAGAGGAGGATCCAAATCGGAGGCAACTTCCAATAAAGTCTATGGGCACAAGTTGAATGAAAGTCGCCTTGAAAAAGCATTTCCAAAGTCGGAGTGACCTCAGTAATGCTAATTAGGATGGCTCTGATTGACTCGCCGACCGCGTAACGTACTTGTACTGTGGCAAAGTGGCTCTAGTGCGCAAAATCATGTACCTGTACGTCACTTCCTGCAATAGCCTCTAGGGGATGCCGGAGAGCCGATCACGTGCTGATTGGACAGAGGAGGAGCCAATCAACGATGTCCGCCGGCCACCCGCGATCATTCCCGAGCGAGGCAGAACAGCCAGGGGAGAAGATGGAGATCTTGTGTTTCTGCTAAGCAGGAACACGGATCTCTGTCTTCACCCAGTCAGACCATCCCCCACACAATTAGCAAGCACTCCCAGGGAAATCAGTTAACCCTTCGATAGCCCCTGATGTTAACCCCCTTCCCTGCCAGTACAGTGACAGTGCATTTTTTTAGCACTGATCACTATATTAGTGTCATTGGTCTCTAAAAAGTGTCACTTAGTGTCAGATTTGTCCGCCGCAATGTCACAGTCCCGCTAAAAATCGCTGAATGTCGCCATTACTTGTTTATGTGCAACGTTGCACGACCGCGCAATTGTCAGTTAAAGTAACGCAGTGCCGTAGCGCAAAAAATGGCCTGGTCATGAAGGGGGGGTAAAACCTTCCGGGCTGAAGTGGCTAACATAGATTTTCACATATCACGTTACTTAGGGTCTCAAAAGTAGACTTGTGCACTGCCAAAAAATGTGTTCGTTTTCATTCCATTAGTTTTTTGGGTTTTTTTTTGTTTTTCGGGTCATTTGTTATGATCGAAATTTGTAAATTCGAAGATTGGTAAATTCATAAATTCGAAAATCCGACAATCCAAGAATCCGGAAATTCGAAAATCCGAAAAATTCGAAAGAACAAAAATCCGAAAACTCAAAATAATAACTAACTATTAAATGAGAGGTATTGGAATTTCCTTTCAAATTTGGCTGTTAGTGAACGTAACGAATACGAATTTATCCGAAGTTAGGAATTATCCGAAATAACGAATGTCACATCTAAACAAATGGAACGAAATGAATAATAATAATGATAATAATAAAAAGTTTTTATTTCTATTATTATTGTTAATTATTATTATTTTTAATTCATTACGTTCCATTCGTTTAGATGCGGCATTCGTTATTTCGGATAATTCCTAACTTCGGATAAATTCGTATTCATTATGTTCTCTAGCAGCGAAATTTGAAAGGAAATTCTAATACCTATAATTTAATAGTTAGTAATAGTTACGTTATTATTAGTTAGTTATTTCAGATTTTCGCATTTTCGGATTTTCGTTCTTATTTTCAGATTTTCGTTCTTATTTTCGGATTTTCGTTCTTATTTTCGGATTTTAGTTCTTTTGAATTTTCTCGTTCTTATTTTTGGATTTTCGGATTTTCGAATTTCTGAATTTCTGAGATTTCGGATTTTCGGATTTCTGAATTTTCGAATATTAGATTTTACGATTTTTCGAATTTTCGAATTTTCGAATGTTCGAATTTACAAATACTCATAAAAATGTGTTAAACAGGTTTTCGTTAATTCGGATATTTCCGAATTAATTAATTTGTTGAAATGCCACAAAAGAAGTGACACCTCCACCGCAAGAAATGCTTGCTTACCAGCTAATGTGGACCTCCTATCACTGGAGGTCTATCTGACTTGTGGCCAATTACCCAGGTAGAGCCTTTGTTTGTATAGGGGAGGTGCGTATGGCGGTCCCACCATATATCAATTTCTGAGGCCACAGGCATAGCGACTAGTACGGCTTAATCCTTAACAGGAAGCCTTTATGGGTCTCCTCCGAGTTATCATGCCCGTAGAATTTCCCCAAAAAAAGATAAAGGCTCGCTTAAACATTTAATAAATCTAAAAGGTAATGCACAAACATCAAGTTTGCATTAAAACGCATAGGAAAATCACAAGCACTAGTAAAACACCCGTCCTTCCGGTATCTACGAAGCGCAGTGACGTCAGCACGTCGCTCCATCCGACGTGTTTCGTCACCAATGACGTCGAACCTGCGGCACCCTGTAAGATTTTGGCTTCTCTCTGTGTGTAGAGTTAAAGGTATACCAAGTGTTATTGTGAAAAGGTAGGAGATAATGCCCACATCCCTAAATCAGACAAGCTGTAGAAAGACCCTGGCAGAGGGTCTGAAGTTTTGACGTCTTTTCCGCCCTGCAATGATATGGAGACGGGTTGGGGTCATCTTCCCCTCACTCATCTCCATGTCATGCTAGGGAAAGGATCCGTTCGCCTCTGCCGCTACCGACGGCTCTGGTAAGCGGCGGAGGGGGCCCCTCTCCTGCCATCGATAAAAGTGATCTTGTGGCGAATCCGCCACAGAGACCACTTTTATCTTGAAGTTGGACTGCCGAAAAATTACACTACACTACACACCACACCACACTGACCACTACACTACACACCACACTGACCACTACACACCACACCACACCGACCACTACACTACACACCACACCGACCACTACACACCACACTGACCACTACACACCACACTGACCACTATACTACACACCACACCACATTGACCACTACACACCACACTGACCACTACACACCACACTGACCACTACACTACACACCACACTGACCACTACACTACACACCACACCATCCTACCTGATACCTATACTGACCACTATACACCACACTGACCATTACACACCACACCACCCTACCTGATACCTATACTGACCACTACACACCACACCACACTGACCACTACACACCACACTGACCACTACACACCTCACTGACCACTACACTACACACCACACCGACTACTACACACCACACTGACCACTACACACCACACTGACCACTACACTACACACCACACCACCCTACCTGATACCTATACTGACCACTACACACCACACTGACCACTACACTATACACCACACTGACCACTACACACCACACCACCCTACCTGATACCTATACTGACCACTACACACCACACCATCCTACCTGATACCTATACTGACCACTACACACCACACCACACTGACCACTACACACCACACCACCCTACCTGATACCTATACTGACCACTACACACCACACCACACTGACCACTAGACACCACACCACACCACCCTACCTGGTACCTATACTGACCACTACACACCACACCACACTGACCACTACACACCACACTGACCACTACACTACACACCACACCACCCTACCTGATACCTATACTGACCACTACACACCACACCACACCACACTGACCACTACACACCACACTGACCACTACACTACACACCACACCATCCTACCTGATACCTATACTGACCACTACACACCACACCACACCACACTGACCACTACACACCACACTGACCACTACACTACACACCACACCACCCTACCTGATACCTATATTGACCACTACACACCACACTGACCACTACACTACACACCACACTGACCACTACACACCACACCACCCTACCTGATACCTATACTGACCACTACACACCACACCACCCTACCTGATACCTATAGTGACCACTACACACCACACCACACTGACCACTACACTACACACCACACCACCCTACCTGATACCTATACTGACCACTACACACCACACTGACCACTACACACCACACTGACCACTATACTACACACCACACCATCCTACCTGATACCTATACTGACCTCTACACACCACACCACACTGACCACTACACACCACACCATCCTACCTGATACCTATACTGACCACTACACACCACACTGACTATTACACACTACACTGACCACTACACTACACACCGCACCACCCTACCTGATACCTATACTGACCACTACACACCACACTGACCTCTACACACCACACTGACCACTACACACCACACTGACCACTACACTACACACTACACTGACCACTACACACCACACTGACCACTACACTACACACCACACCATTCTACCTGATACCTATACTGACCACTACACACCACACCACACTGACCACTACACACCACACCACCCTACCTGATACCTATACTGACCACTACACTACACACTACACTGACCACTACACACCACACTGACCACTACACTACACACCACACTGACCACTACACTACACACTGACCACTACACTACACACCACACCATCCTACCTGATACCTATACTGACCACTACACACCACACCACACTGACCACTACACACCACACTGACCACTACACTACACACCACACCACCCTACCTGATACCTATACTGACCACTACACACCACACTGACCACTACACACCACACTGACCACTACACTACACACTACACTGACCACTACACACCACACTGACCACTACACTACACACCACAATGACCACTACACTACACACCACACTGACCACTACACTACACACCACACTGACCACTACACACCACACTGACCACTACACACCACACTGACCACTACACTACACACCACACCATCCTACCTGATACCTATACTGACCACTACACACCACACCACAATGACCACTACACACCACACTGACCACTACACTACACACCACACCACCCTACCTGATACCTATAATTACCACTACACACCACACAGACCACTACGCTACACACCACACTGACCACTACACACCACACTGACCACTACACTACACACCACACTGACCACTACACTACACACCACACTGACCATTACACTACACACCACACCGACCACTACACTATACACCACACTGACCACTACACTATACACCACACTGACCACTACACTACACACCACACCACACTGGCCTACCTGATCCCTATACTGACCACTACACTACACACTGACCACTGCACACCACACCACCCTAACTGATTTCCATACTGACCACTACTACACAAACTACACTATCCACTGACCACTACACAATACACTACATACTGACCGCTACACAATACTCTACCCACAGACCAATACACCACACACCACACACACACAATACACTATACACTGACTTTATGGCTGCTCCCTCTCCCCAGACCATATCTACTCCCCCGGGCCAGCAACAAAACTTACGAGTGAGTCTCTTACCTTTTTTTCTTTCATGATCTGCTCTGCCTCTGCGCAGCCGCCTGTCACACTGCCAGACTGCATGCCCGGCGGGGACATGACCGGTGACCCGGAGAGGAGGAGAAGAAGACATCGGGCACAGACTGCATGCCCGGCGGGGACATGACCGGTGACCCGGAGAGGAGGAGAAGACATCGGGCACAGACTGCATGCCCGGCGGGGACATGACCGGTGACCCGGAGAGGAGGAGAAGAAGACATCGGGCACAGACTGCATGCCCGGCGGGGACATGACCGGTGACCCGGAGAGGAGGAGAAGACATCGGGCACAGACTGCATGCCCGGCGGGGACATGACCGGTGACCCGGAGAGGAGGAGGAGAAGACATCGGGCACAGACTGCATGCCCGGCGGGGACATGACCGGTGACCCGGAGAGGAGGAGAAGAAGACATCGGGCACAGACTGCATGCCCGGCGGAGACATGACCGGTGACCCGGAGAGGAGGAGGAGAAGACATCGGGCACAGACTGCATGCCCGGCGGGGACATGACCGGTGACCCGGAGAGGAGGAGGAGGAGAAGACATCGGGCACAGACTGCATGCCCGGTGGGGACATGACCGGTGACCCGGAGAGGAGGAGAAGAAGATATCGGGCACAGACTGCATGCCCCGGCGGGGACATGACCGGTGACCCGGAGAGGAGGAGGAGAAGACATCGGGCACAGACTCCATGCCCGGCGGGGACATGACCGGTGACCAAGAGAGGAGGAGGAGAAGACATCGGGCACAGACTGCATGCCCCGGCGGGGACATGACCGGTGACCCGGAGAGAAGGAGGAGAAGACATCGGGCACAGACTGCATGCCCGGCGGGGACATGACCGGTGACCCGGAGAGGAGGAGAAGACATCGGGCACAGACTGCATGCCCGGCGGGGACATGACCGGTGACCCGGAGAGGAGGAGAAGAAGATATCGGGCACAGACTGCATGCCCCCACGGGGACATGACCGGTGACCCGGAGAGGAGGAGGAGAAGACATCGGGCACAGACTGCATGCCCGGCGGGGACATGACCGGTGACCCGGAGAGGAGGAGAAGAAGACATCGGGCACAGACTGCATGCCCGGCGGGGACATGACCAGTGACCTGGAGAGGAGGAGGAGAAGACATCGGGCACAGACTGCATGCCCCGGCAGGGACATGACCAGTGACCTGGAGAGGAGGAGGAGAAGACATCGGGCACAGACTGCATGCCCCGGCGGGGACATGACCGGTGACCCGGAGAGGAGGAGGAGAAGACATGGGGCACTCTCTGCACGCCCTGGCGGGGACATGACTGGTGACCCGGAGGGGAGGAGGAGGAGAAGACAGCGGTCACAGCTCACAGCGAAGGCCAGCCCCGCTCTCCCGTGATTGAGGACAGGCCAGCCCGACCTGCCACACACGACCCCTTTCGCCCAATCACAGGGCGCCAGGGGCTGGCCTGAGACTGGACATGGCGGCCGGAGCGCAGGGGGCACAGAAAATTGGAGCGAGGGTGACATATAGATGCTTAGCTGGGGATGCTGGGCAGGTGAGCCCCCCCCCAGGCAAGTGGGGCCCCCGGGCAACTGCCCAGCGTGCCCAGTGGAAATGACGGCCCTGGGTTCCCGCTGTCCTCTATGGGGAGATACGATGAAATCGGATCCGCATCCGCCTGTCCATTTTCATCCGATCCGCCAGACAGATGGAAAATCAGGTCTCCATCCGTCTGGATTTTGCAGACAGGATCGGATCGGATAGCAGCGGGTCTCAGCAGACTTGTCACGCTCCATAGGAGTGAATAGAGCGTCCGATCAGGTCCGCCTGAAAAAAGTGACAGACTGAGCTGATCGGACGGCCCCTGTGAAAGGGCCCAAAGTCAGCAGCTACAAATACTGCAGCTGCTGACTTTCAATATTAGGACACTCACCTGTCCCAGGGTGCCCGCGATGTCGACACCCCAGCCAATTTATGGATTGGCTCTCGGGTGCTGCTGCCTCCATTATGCCCCATTCCCTACTGCACACGTGCGAAGCACGCTGAATGGTGCGGCAGAGGAGGGGGTGTGGTTTACAGATTATAGGGCGGGTCTTAAACGGGAAGGGGTGTGGCTTTGACAGGGAGGGGTGGGTCACATTTAAATTAGGGGGGTGCACGAGTTCAGTCAGGCCTAGGGCAGCACAAAACCTAAATACACCACTGCCTATAATATAATAGTTGGTAATAATTACGTTATTATTAGATATTATTTCAGATTTTCGAGTTTTCGGGTTTCCGAATTTTTTCGAATTTATGAATTTATGAATTTTTACAAATTTACAAACATTTGAAAAAATTCGTTAAATGGGTTTTTATTCGTTAATTTCAGATATTTCCGAATGAACGAATTTGTCGAAATTCGTTAAAAAAAGAAAAAAAAAACGCATTTGGAAGGAAGCGAATTGCACGTGTCTAATCCCTAGAAGTGGGAAAAGTTATAAACGAATTCCGTCCTCCATTTATGACTGCTGGTGTCTTCATCTCATCCACCTCGTACGATCAAAGAATGTTTTTTTTTTTTTTTTCAGATGTCGAATTTCGGCGACACACAAGCGCCAATTTTGAAATCCAGGAAGCATTTTGACACCAAAGCATTAATGTGTGCAAACTAGCCAAATCTAATTAAGTCTTATGTAGAATGCTATATTAAGCCGCAGCCGGCGTGTAGCGCGCCGTGTACTTACACCATGAGTGACAATCGCACAATGACACCGGGGCCTTGTTATCAAGAGATGCCAAGACTCGATTTATCAAGTCGGTTGGGAAACAAGGACTCTGGGAGAGAGAGAGATGTAATTGCTGGGAGGCACTGAAATGACAAGCGTCGGAATTAAGATGTTGTAAAACCTAATTAAAAATAATCAATGAAAGTGAACCCGTCACTCGCATGGAGGAAAAACTCACCAAACCATTAGAAGTGCCCACAGCTCCTAATTGTCTCGGGGAATGAAATCCCCTCCGCTTCTTCTTCCTCCTCCAGACCAGATCCTTCTAATCACATCTGGAGAAAGTCAATTTTCACAATTTGATTTCTGTTACCGGAGTCTGTCCTATAAATAATCAGAAAGCTTCATTTAAAGGCGGAAGTTTCTTTTTTTTTTTTTTCCAGTTTTCAAAACGTATTATGGGGGGGAAAAAAAAACACATATTATTGATGCAGCACCGGCATTATTTTAACCGCTTGCCGACCGCGCTATAGCCGAACGACGGCGACGGGACGAACGGCTGGCTCTGGGAGGTGGTCATAGGTCGGCCTCAAGTGTGATCGCCCCCCCCCCCCCACCACCTACTGCGGGGGCACGGCGCGCTTTATAATCACAGTGTCCGGAGGACACTGCTGATCACAGACTGGGGTAGCCAATCAGCCGCTCTTTACCACGTCATCGGCTGTATCCAATCACAGCTGATCATGGATGTAAATAGATGCCGGTTATCGGCTCTCCTTTCCTCGTGCTGAGAGCGGAGAGGAGAGGAGGAGAGAGACGATAACTGGCTTCCCTAAAAGGGACATCAACACTGATAATCAGGGCACTCCAAATAGTGCCCACCAGTGCTGCCAATCAGTGCCCACCAGTGCTGCTAATAAGGTGCCCATCAGTGCCTCCTCATCAGTGTCACCTATCAGTGCAACCTCATCAGTGCCCACCAGTGCCTCTTCATCAGGGCCCCAGTGCTACCTCATCCATGCCCATGAGTGCAACCTATCAGTGCCCATCACTGCCTATCAGTGCCTCCTTATCAGTGCCGCCTCTTTAGTGTCGCCTATCAGTGCCACCCATCAGTGCCACCTATCAGTGCAGCCTCATCAGTGTCACCTATCAGTGCAACCTCATCAGTGCCCACCAGTGCCTCTTCATCAGGGCCCCAGTGCTACCTCATCCATGCCCATGAGTGCAACCTATCAGTGCCCATCACTGCCTATCAGTGGCTCCTTATCAGTGCCGCCTCATTAGTGTTGCCTATCAGTGCCACATATCAGTGCCACCTATCAGTGCAGCCTCATCAGTGTCACCTATCAGTGCAGTCTCATCAGTGCCCACCAGTGCCTCTTCATCAGTGCCCCAGTGCCACCTCATCCATGCCCATGAGTGCAACCTATCAGTGCCCATCACTGCCTATCAGTGGCTCCTTATCAGTGCCGCCTCATTAGTGTTGCCTATCAGTGCCACATATCAGTGCCACCTATCAGTGCAGCCTCATCAGTGTCACCTATCAGTGCAGTCTCATCAGTGCCCACCAGTGCCTCTTCATCAGTGCCCCAGTGCCACCTCATCCATGCCCATGAGTGCAACCTATCAGTGCCCATCACTGCCTATCAGTGGCTCCTTATCAGTGCCGCCTCATTAGTGTTGCCTATCAGTGCCACATATCAGTGCCACCTATCAGTGCAGCCTCATCAGTGTCACCTATCAGTGCAGTCTCATCAGTGCCAACCAGTGCCTCTTCATCAGGGCCCCAGTGCCACCTCATCCATGCCCATCAGTGCAACCTATTAGTGCCCATCACTGCCTATCAGTGCCTCCTTATCAGTGCCGCCTCATTAGTGTCGCCTATCAGTGCCACCCATCAGTGCCACCTATCAGTGCCCATCAGTGCCACCTATCAGTGCAGCCTCATCAGTGCCACCCATCAGTGCCGCCTATTAGTGCAGCCTCATCAGTGCCCACCAGTGCCTCTTCATCAGGGCCCCAGTGCCACCTCATCCATGCCCATCAGTGCAACCTATCAGTGCCGCCTCATTAGTGTCGCCTATCAGTTGCACCTATCAGTGCCACCTATCAGTGCCCATCAGTTCCACCTATCAGTGCAGCCTCATCAGTGCCCACCAGTGCCTCATCAGGGCCCCAGTGCCACCTCATCTATGCCTATCAGTGCCACCTATTAGTGCCCATCACTGTCACCTATCAGTGCAGCCTCACCAGTGCCCACCTATCCCACATTTGAGAATGCATTAAGGTGAAAAAACCCCCCCGTTTTACTCACCTGAGCCTATTTGTTCCCACGGCGGAGACGCGCTCTACTTCTTTGCCCGTTGTCTCGGCTCTTGATTGGATAGATTGATAGAAGCGCAGCTATTGGCTCCCGCTGCTGTCAATCAAATCCAATGACGCGGGCGCAGTGGGGCGGGGCCGAGTCCTGCATTCTGTGTGAATGGACACAGAAGCAGGACTCGGGATCACGCCCGCACTTGTGTCCACCTTTAGGAGAGCCTTCTCCAACGTGGGCACTCGATGCAGGGAGGAGCTACCAGCGCCCACGGGGGACCCAAGAAGAGGAGGACCGGGGACACTGAAACGATAAAAAATTACACAGTGGAGGTAGGTATAACATGTTTGTTATTTAAAAAAAAAAAAAAAACAAGGGTTTACAACCCCTTTAAGGGTTCCCTTCAATGGCACAGAGAAGATTGGAGTTTCCAAAAGCCATCGGGAGCCAGTGACTTACTCAGCCCACTAAGGTCCTCTGTGATTTTTGGGGGTTTCCCTCAAGTGTAGTGCCTTGAAGTCCAATCCAGCTGGGAAACATGTTTCAGGACTTGTTGGCCCACTTTTATTTAAGAAGAAATGTTCAAAAGTTGCGTCAAGTGTCGTGATCAGGGGTCTGGCCCACCGACCAGCTGGATAAGTATACAAGCAGGTCGCCATGGTGGATGACAAAGACTCACCTAAGGTGCAGGGTGTGAGCACTAGCTGGTATTGACCAGAGCTCCTGATGGTGGAGACGGGTTTTGATGTGTGTTAGTACCAGGTCACGGTCCTCAGGATTGCCCCACCAGGAGGTGAGCAAGCCAGGGTCCGGTAGCAGATGTTGCAGATAGGGAAAAGCAGGAGCGTAGTCAGTAAACATTCCAAAGGTAAGCAACAAGTGTTAGTGGAGATAAGAATGGCAACAGGAGTGACAAGAATGAGATATTGGTTGACTTAGCCTGCAGGTCTCCGGTAAGAACTGGACACAGGGTTATAGGCCTCATCCCTCCCAAGGCTCTTTGCAGCCTCCAAACTCCAGAACTCAACCTGGGAGTTTCCAATCCTGGGAGGAAAACTGAAAACCCAATTTTCTCGCAGGTTTAGAGATTTCATCCCTTCCAAGACTCTTTGAAGCCACCAAAACCCAATCTGGGAGTTACCAATCCTAGAGAAAACTGAAAAAACTATTTTTTCACAGGGTTAGAAATTTCATCCCTCCCAAGACTCTTTAAAGTCTCCAAACTCTAGAACCCAATCCGGAAGTTGCCCTTTTGTGGAGAAAACTGAAAACCCAATTTTCTCACAGGGTTAGAGATTTCATCCCTTCCGAGACTCTTTGAAGCCTCCAAACTCCAAAACCAAACCCAATCTGGGAGTTGCCAATCCTGGAGAAAACAGAGAACCCAATTTTTTCACAGGGATAGAGATTTTATCCCTCCCAAGATTCTTTAAAGCTTTCAAACTACAGAACCTAATCCGGGAGTTGCCAATCCTGGAGAAAACTGAGAACCCAATTTTTTCACAGGGTTAGAGATTTCATCCCTCCCAAGACTCTTTGAAGCCTCCAAACTCAAAAACCAAACCCAATCTGGGAGTTGCCAATCCTGGAGAAAACTGAGAACCCAATTTTTTCACAGGGATAGAGATTTTATGCCTCCCAAGATTCTTTAAAGCTTTCAAACTACAGAACCCAATCCGGGAGTTGCCAATCCTGGAGAAAACTGAAAACCCAATTTTCTCACAGGGTTAGAGATTTCATGGCTCTTTGAAGCCTCCAAACTCCAGAACCCAATCTGGGAGTTACCAATCCCAGATAAAACTGAAAACCCAATTTCCTCTGCTTAAAACGGACATTCTGGAGCCCCTCAATCTGCATCCCTGAGGACCTTGTGCACTTTTTACCTCCTCTAACACCATGGCAGAGCCCTAGCACTGTCACACCACCAATCACCAAAGACGTGAGTTTTGGCTGGACAGACCCTTTGAACGTCAATCTCTTGTGCTTAGCTTTATGCTCCCGGGGGCAGGTTTGTTCCTTCGTTATAGATTTTTTTTTTATGTGTTTCTGCCGTGTATTTCTACAACTTACAAGTCAGTTTATGCTGGAACAAGCGAGGCAGCGAAAAAAATCCCCCGGAATTAGATTTGCTTCTTATTTCACGCATCTGGAAATCACAAAGTAACAGGGAGATTATCCCATAAGAACTTAACTTGCTTTGAGACGTGCTAAACTCAACTTTGGGCGATTATTGGTTTTTATCCAGTAGATAAATCTCCTCCATACGGCATAACCGGCTGAATGAGATTATGAAATGATTAACTCCGCGCATCCCGGCGAAGGAGAGAGCCACCAGTGGCCTGAACCGAGTGTAATTTACATGTTCTGGCCAAAACATTACCGCATTAGCGTGACAAATATCCGACTTCAACCAAGGAGCTCAATAATTGCGCAAAAAAGACGAGCTCAAACAAGGGCCGTTGTGTGTGTTTTGGCCGTGGCTTCCGTACTATTAGTGCGATTTTCAGACGAACTACGAGAGAAAGCCCTGAAGTTGTATTGTGTTCCGGGAGGAGGAGAGGTGATAAGCCAGGCAGCATAATAATGATTCACTGTTTAGCCGGATAATTAAATATAGAATAAACATTATGATAACCGCGGTGTCAATCATGCCGACGTAGGATGAGGAAGCAACACCTAGAAAATAACAGATTGCCAATAGATCTCCATAATGGTGATTGATGGGAGAGTCAGGACATTGCAGGAGACCAAGCCCAAGGAATGCTGAGGGAACGTTCTTCTACCTCTCAATCCATAGACGTCTATTACCGAGATGATTCACATCTTATTTATGATCAAACGGTCGTTGTGCTCCTCTGATCTGCCAGTCTGAAAATTCCATCACCGGTTCCTCGTCACCTGCGGGAGATGCAATGGAATGTCAGAAGATGGGGGGTCTACACTTCTACGAAGGTGCTGGGACTTCTGGAAATGAAGGAGGGAACCTACAGAGCCCCAGTGCAGATAAAAAAAATGAATGGCCCATTAGAAGAAAATAGGCAATATTCACCTTCAATCCAGAGATGCCTCCTGCAGTACTATTTTCTGCCACTAGATGTCCTCAGTCTGATGGCCAAAACCATGCAACCCACTTCCAATGAGCCCAGATTGGACAGTGAATGTTAGTAGATGGGGTCTAAACTTCTATGAAGGTGCTGGGACTTCTGGAAATGAAGGAGGGAACCTACAGAACCCCAGTGCAGATAAAAAAATGAATAGCCCATTAGAAGAAAATAGGCTTTTGCCACAGAATTCACCTTCAATCCAGAGATTCCTCCTGCAGTACTATTTTCTGCCACTAGATGTCCTCAGTCTGATGGCCAAAACCACGCAACCCACTTCCTATGAGCCCAGATTGGACAGTGAATGTTAGTAGATGGGGGTCTAAACTTCTACGAAGGTTCTGAGACTCCTGGAAATGAAGGAGGGACCAACAGAACTCCAGCATCATGCAACCCACTTCCTTGGAGCCCAGGCAGCCCTGGACAGTGAAAGGAGAAGCAATGGAATGCTAGTAGATGGGGGTCTCTCCTTATATACAGGTGCTGGGACTTTTGGACACGAAAGGCCCACAAGCTATGGAGGGACCAGCAGAACTCAGCATAGCCAATTAAAGATTACAAAGCCAATTTTTTCTGCAATATTCACCTTCAATCCAGAGATTCCTCCTGCAGTACTCTTGTCTGCCACTAGATGTCCTCAGTCTGATGGCCAGCATCATGCAACCCACTTCCTTAGAGCCCAGGCAGTCCTGGACAGTGAAAGGAGAAGCAATAGAATGTTAGTAGATGGGGGTCTCTCCTTATATAAAGGTGCCGGGACTCTAAAGGTCCCTCAGGCCCTGGACAGTGAAAGGAGAACCAATGGAAGGCTAGTAGATGGGGGTCTCTCCTTATATAAAGGTGCCGGGACTCTAAAGGTCCCTCAGGCCCTGGACAGTGAAAGGAGAACCAATGGAAGGCTAGTAGATGGGGGTCTCTCCTTATATACAGGTGCCGGGACTCTAAAGGTCCCTCAGGCCCTGGACAGTGAAAGGAGAACCAATGGAAGGCTAGTAGATGGGGGTCTCTCCTTATATAAAGGTGCCGGGACTCCGGGACACTAAAGGCCCCACAAGCCTTGGAGGGACCAGCACAACTCCGCATAGCCCATTAAAGATTACAAGGCCAATTGTTCTTGAAATATTCACCTTCAATCCAGAGACTCTTTTTTTCCCACTAGGTGTCCTCAGTTCAATGGACAGCATCATGTAACCCACTTCCTTTGAGCCCAGGTTGGATGGTGAATGTCAGTAGATGGGGGATCTACACTTCTGCACAGGTGCTGAGACTCCTGGAAATGAAAGAAAGGAACCAACAGAACTCCATTAAAGATTACAGCGCCATTTTTTTGCTATATTCACCATGTGATGACCAGCATCGTGCAACCCACTTCCTTTGAGCCCAGGTTGTCCCGGACGGTGAAAGGAGAAGCAATGGAATGTTAGTAGATGGGGGTTTCTCCTTATATACAGGTCCTGGGGCTCCTGGACATTAAAGGCCCCTCAAGCCATGGAGGGACCGGCAGAACTCCGGTCAAAAGTAATAAGATATAAGTGAATATAAAGATTACAAAGCAAATTTTTGCTGCGATATTCACCTTCAATCCAGAGATTGCTCCTGCAGTACTCTTTTTCTGCCATCAGACTAGATGTCCTCAGTCTGATGTCGAAAATCATGCAGACCACTTCCTATGAGCCAAGCTTGGACAGTGAATGTTAGTAGATGGGGGTCTAAACTTCTATGAAGGTGCTGAGACTCCTGGAAATGAAGGGGAGGGACCAACAGAACTCCAGTAAAGATAAAAAAATGATTAGCCCATGAAAAGAAAATAGGGCTTTTGCTGCAATACTCACCTTCAATCAAGAGATTCCTCCTGCAGTACTCTTGTCTGCCACTAGATGTCCTCAGTCTGATGGACAGCATCATGCAACCCCCTTCCTTAGAGCCCAGGCAGCCCTGGACAGTGAAAGGAGAACCAATGGCAGGCTAGTAGATGGGGGTCTCTCCTTATATACAGGTGCTGGGACTCCGGGACAACCCCCCAGGCCCTGGAGGGACCAGCAGAACTCCGCCCAAAAGTAATAAGATATAAATGAATAGCTCATTAAAGATTACAAAGCCGGTTTTTGCTGCGATATTCACCTTCAATCCAGAGATTTCCCTCCTTGCCACTAGATGTCCTCAGTCTGATGGCCGCCATCATTCAACCCACTTTCTTTGAGCCCAGGTTGGACAGTGAAAGGAGAAGCAATGGAATGTCAGTAGATGGAGTCCGCACTTCTATACAGGTGCTGAGACTCCTGGAAATAAGAGGGGGGGGCCAACAGAACTCCAGTAAAGATAAAATATGAATAGCCCATTAAAATAAAATAGGGCTTTTGCTGCAATTATCACCTTCAATCCAGAGATTTTTTGCTGCAGTACTCTTTTTCTGCCACTTGGTGTCCTCAGTTGAATGTCAAGCATCATGCAACCCACTTCCTTTGAGCCCAGGTTGGGCGGTAAATGTTAGTCGTTGGGGCCTACACTTATACACAGGTGCTGAGACTCCTGGAAAAGAAGGAGGGGCCAACAGAACTCCAGTAGAGATATAAATGAATAGCCCATTAAAGATTACAAAGCGAATTGCTGCAATATTCACCTTCAATCCAGAGATTCCGCCCACAGTACTCTTTTTCTCCCACTAGATGTCCTCAGTTCAATGGCCAACATCATGCAACCCACTTCCTATGAGCCCAGGTTGGATGGTGAATGTCAGTACATGTGGTCTACACTTCTATGCAGGTGCCGAGACTCCTGGAAATGAAAGGGGGGGGGGGGCAACAACTCCAATAAATATAAAATATGAATAGCCCATTAAAATAAAATAGACTTTTGCTGCAATATTCACCTTCAATCCAGAGATTCCTCCTGCAGTACTCTTTTCTGTCACTAGATGTCCTCAGTCTGATGTCCAGCAGAATGCAACCCACTTCCTCTAAACCCAGACAATCCCGGACAGTGAAAGGAGAAGCAATGGAATGTTAGTAGATGGGGGTCTCTCCTTATATACAGGTGCCGGGACTCCGGGACATTAAAGGTCCCTCAAGCTATGGAGGGACCGGCAGAACTCCGGCCAAAAGTAATAAGATATAAATGAATAGCCCATTAAAGATTACAAAGCCAGTTTTTGCTGCGATATTCACCTTCAATCCAGAGATTTCCTCCTGCAGTACTCTTTTTCTCCCACTAGATGTCCTCAGTTGAATGACCAGCATCATGAAAACCACTTCCTTTGAGCCCAGGTCGGACAGTCAATGTTAGTAGATGGGGCCTACACTCTATACAGGTGCTGAGACTCCTGGAAAAGAAGGAGGGGCCGACAAGACTCCAGTAGAGATATAAATGAATAGCCCATTAAAGATTAAAAAGCCAATTTTTGCTGCAATATTCACCTTCAATCCAGAGATTCCTCCCGCAGTACTCTTTTTCTCCCACTAGATGTCCTCAGTTCGATGGCCAGCATCATGCAAACCACTTCCTTTGAGCCCAGGTCGCCCCAGCCTGTGACTGGACAGTGAAAGGAGAAGCGGCGCAGTGATGAGCTCATCTCTTTGTCACTCTGCTCTCTCCTCCTACCAGCATGCTTCCTGTCCAGCACATGGACCGAATTGGCTTCTTCAGCTGCTTCTTCCTCCCGCACTCCGGCCCTGCTGTACAGGGACTGCAATAGGCTGATACCAGGTGGGCACATCCACTGCTTGCCCTTAAGGAATCCAATTCGTGGGGTGTTCCTGATTACTGATCTGTTCTACAATAGCACTAAAGGCAAAACATGAGTAAGGGCCGGTTATAACCACTGCCAGGCTTCCCCCCCCCCTCATCTGAGAGATTTCCCTTCACTTCCTGTCTCAGAGCAACAACAGGAAGTGAGAAAAAAAATCCATCCGTAGAGACACGAAATTCCAGGGTGTCACCAGAACTAGTGACCCCATTGGAAGATTTCCCCTCTATTCCTGTTCTGGTGACAACACAAAAAATATGGGATTTTCTCTCATTCTCGCTGATAATTGTCACCAAGACAAACATAATGGGGACAATATAAACCTGACAGGGGGTCTAATCCCTCTCCATCCAAAACTGAAGAAAAAAGTTATACTTCAGTTTGTGTTAGAACCCCTGTCAGATTTCTAATTCTGCCCCCCTCCCCCCACACACACACACCCTGTCTGGTAAAACAGGAAGTGAGGGGGGGATTTCTAATGGTGTCCCAGACAGCCGTAAAAACCTGGCAGGGTTTCTAATCTTTCCTAGCTCCATCAAAAAACTAAAAAAAAGGCTGCTGATCTCCTGCAGCCTCTTTGCAGCCACTTTCTGTGTATCTGCACTCCAGTCATGTCGGCGTGGAGCCTCTCAGTTTCCTGATGGCGTCATATGTATAGAATCAGACACTTGTAGTCCCGATCGGAGGCCCTGTGTGAAGAGCATTTGTGAGGTCAGGCACTGATGTTGGATGAGAAGGTCCTGGCTCACAGTCTCCTCTCTAATTCATCCCAAAGGTGTTCTATGGGGTTGAGGTCAGGACTCTGTGCAGGCCAGTCAAGTTCCTCCACCCCAAACTGTCCATGTCTTTATGGACCTTGCTTTGTGCACTGATGATTTGGTGGAGGGGGGGATTATGGTGGTGGGGGGAGGGGGGATTATGGTGTGTGGGGGGGAGGGGGGATTATGGTGTGGGGTTGTTTTTCAGGGGTTGAGCTTGGCCCCCTTAGTTCCAGTGAAGGGAACTCTTAAGGCTTCAGCACACCAAGACATTTTGGACAATTTCATGCTCCCAACTTTGTGGGAGGAGTTTGGGGACGGCCCCTTCCTGTTCCAACATGACTGCCCATGAGTGCACAAAGCAAGGTCCATAAAGACATGGAGAAGCGAGTTTGGGGTGGAGGAACTTGACTGGCCTGCACAGAGTCCTGACCTCAACCTGATAGAACACCTTTGGAATAAAATAGAGCAGACACTGTGAGCCAGGCCTTCTCATCCAACATCAGTGCCTGACCTCACAAATGCTCTTCTGGAAGAATGGTCAAACATTCCCATAGACACCCTCCTAAACCTTGTGGACGGCCTTCCCAGAAGAGTTGAAGCTGTTATAGCTGCAAAGGGCGGAGCCAACTCAATATTGAACCCTACGGACTAAGACTGGGATGGCATTAAAGTTCATGTGTGTGTAAAGGCTGGCGTCCCAATACTTTTGGTAATATGTATATGGCTGCACCTATTTTTAGTAACATATTTACAATGAGTACTTAGAAACAAAGTAACAATTTACATGAGGAGAAAGTTTTTGGAACATTGATGGGATCAGTTACAGCATCTCACAAAAGTAAGTACACCCCTCAGTGACATTTGTGTAAATCTTTTCTTCTATCTTTTCATGTGACAACACTGAAGAAATGACACTTGTCTACAATGTAAAGTAGTGAGTGTACAGCTTGTATAACAGTGTAAATTTGCTGTCCCCTCAAAATAACTCAACACACAGCCATTAATGTCTAAACCGCTGGCAACAAAAGTCAGTACACCCCTAAGTGAAAATGTATAAATTGGACCCAATTTGGAGATTTTCACTTAGGGGTGTACTGACTTTTGTTGCCAGCGGTTTAGACATTAATGGCTGTGTGTTGAGTTATTTTGAGGGGACAGTAAATTTACACTGTTATACAAGCTGTACACTCACTACTTTACATTGTAGACAAGTGTCATTTCTTCAGTGTTGTCACATGAAAAGATAGAAGAAAAGATTTACACAAATGTCACTGAGGGGTGTACTTACTTTTGTGAGATACTGTACTTCAATATAATAACATTTACCAATTTAAAATAAAAATTGTAATTTGTAAATTGTTTTTTTTTTTTTTTTTTGGATTAATAATTGATATACCGGATTTTGAGATTGTATTATTATACTTTGTGTTCGGTGGATATGATGTCTTGTAGTGTTTTTTTTTGGTTTGTTTGTTAAGAAAATTAATAAAAAGATTAAAAAAAAACGGTAAAGAATTAGAAATCATGGAGGGATGAGCTCTGATATTCTGTAGCTTTATCCGGAACGTTCCGCCATCGCAATATATCACAAGGATTCAGCCCATTCCGTGTTTTTTTTTTTTTTTGGCGTGGATTTGAGCGACAATCGTCCGCGGCGCCCAGGACTCCATTCCACGCTGATCCCGTTAATGTTGGCCTCATTAATAAATTACAATGATAATGGAGTACTTAATTTGAAAAAATAAAGCCGCGCTGATCTTTTTTTTTTTTTTTTTGGACACAGCAAGAGGGATTGGCGTCTTTTATGAGCTTGCAGGGAATTGCCGAGCTCCTGTGGCACCATCCTTCACTCTCCCCCTGTCACAGGAACATTTTGAGCTGGAAATAAATGGAGCTTTATCACGAGCTTTATGATGGAGCATTGATTACTTCTGGCCATCCTTCTTACTCCATGACTGTCTGCCAAGGCTTGATGCTGGAATGACACTACTCCATCAAATAATATATTGCTTAGCATTGTTCTATGGGCAGTAACTGACACCATCCATCACCTTGGATCAATAGCTTTCTTTTCCAGCCTCACCCGGGGAGCGGAGCAGTATGGACAGAGCAATTTGCTGAGAGCATAGTCCCATCTGGGAAATTCCTCTCCTCTTTTTCCACCCTATATTGCCTGACCATTAGTCTTGGTAGGTCATTTTTTTTTTCTTCTTCTTCGTTGGGCTCTCTGGATATCAATTTCTTGAGGGAATTACAATCTAACTTTCCAGTAATGTGCAGAGAACGCGTCTTTTGTGCCCTCCATGTGGCTCTTTAAGGAAGAACTTGGTTTGCAGGCGGTCATGGATCACTGTTGCGTGGATTCCTAGTGCGTGATTTTCTGTGGATTATGCAGATCTGTAGGCAAGTATTTAGGTGAATGGAAAAATATCGAACTGATGATTCAAGTCATTTGGACTCTGTTAGGGCCTGTTCGCATGGGTGGACCATTGAGCCGTGATTTTCCACCTCCGAAACACAGAAATGCAGCAACTTAGGGCTCTATATGTGTCACAGTTGCGACAATTTGCTTCGCAACCGCTGAAAAAATGAAACACCATCTCACATTCCGGCCGGCGCACAGACAGACTTTGGCCAGTAACCAGCATGCACTGACACATTGGCACATCCATGTGCACAGGCGCGCATCGGCGCGCAGAAGTGCTCATGGGTGCGCACATCCAATTCTGAGAATGGCACCAAGATGCCTATTTAAGGGAGGCCCCCGATGTGTGCTAATCGCTGGATGTTCTTCAGCTCCTTTCCCGTAAACTGTGTTCCTGCTCCTGTTGTCTGATATTCCGTTCCTGACCCGGCCTGCTTCTGATCTTACTTTGTTGGTTCTGGACTCTGGCCTTGGCTTGCCTCTGACCACGCTCTTCCAAGTATTGCCCTTTGCTGTTTGACTACGCTTACTCCTGCTCCTTGCGTGTGACTCGGGCTTGTCTACTGACCAGGTCCCTGTTATACTTCTGTGCTGACCTTGTCTTGCCTCCTGATCATGTCCCAGATCCTGGCACTCACCTCACCTTGCTTCCAGGTGGACTCCTACACCGTCTCCACACCAGGCTACCAAGGTTCCTCTTCTGGGTGCCATTCTGCAGATTACCAACCATGACCCACTTCTGGTGGGGTTCCACCACTGCTGGCTACAAAAGAAGCTCTACTGCCACCCAATTATCGGCACCCGTGTAATTTGTGCCTTGTGCCTCTGTCTCCTTAGGGGTGCTCGGACCAGAGCCGCAAGGGGAGCCCTCTTGTCATTTCAGCATCCAACCAAGGTACGTGACTCTGGCTTGGCTACTGACCAGGTCCCTGTTATACTTCTGTGCTGACCTTGTCTTGCCTCCTGATCATGTCCCAGATCCTGGCACTCACCTCACCTTGCTTCCAGGTGGACTCCTACACCGTCTCCACACCAGGCTGCCAAGGTTCCTCTTCTGGGTGCCATTCTGCAGATTACCAACCATGACCCACTTCTGGTGGGGTTTCACCACTGCTGGCTACAAAAGAAGCTCTACTGCCACCCAATTATCAGCACGCGTGCTACTTTGTGCCTTGTTCCTCTGTCTCCTCAGGGGTGCTCGGACCAGAGGCGCAAGGGGAGCCCTCTTGTCATTTCAGCTTCCAACCAAGGTACATGACTCTGGCTTGGCTACTGACCAGGTCCCTGTTATACTTCTGTGCTGACCTTGACTTGCCTCCTGATCATGTCCCAGATCCTGGCACTCACCTCACCTTGCTTCCAGGTGGACTCCTACACCGTCTCCACACCAGACTGCCAAGGTTCCTCTTCTGGGTGCCATTCTGCAGATTACCAACCATGACCCACTTCTGGTGAGGTTCCACCACTGATGGCTACAAAAGAAGCTCTACTGCTACCCAATTATTGGCACCCGTGCTACTTTGTGCCTTGTGCCTCCTCAGCGGTGCTCAGACCAGAGCCGCAAGGGGGTAATAAGTGAGAATATTGTAGCAAATTTCTCCATTGGTTTCATCGTAACCCTGTAAACTCTACAAATAGTCCATCACATCACAGAACACGACGGCTGATTTTAGAGTTGGGTCTCCAGTAAGGAAATATCAGTTGACCCTTTATTGACCAGGAAATTGCCCACCTTCACATCTAGCACGTTTCCATCATTTTTTAGAAGGAAGTGCATTTCTTGACGACTTTCATACGATACAGGAGGACGGGACCTTTCTGACACCCCTGACTAAGGAATTATTCAAATGAGTTGCCTGAGGTGGGACCTAAGGAAAGTTCTGAAAGATTGCATTTTTTAATTACTTAAAGTATTGTTAAACCCTCCAGTGTTTTCACAAAAAAACATTCTTAGCAACATTTTTTTTGTCGCCCAGTCCATAATTTAATTAAAATGTGGCCATAGTACATTTACAATATAATCAATGCACAACCGTAATGACAGCGCAGGCTCCAACTGTCAATTATTTGCAGGGGGGAGTGGGGGTGGGGTAAGGAAGATGGCTTGCCACTGGGCCTATTCACATCTGCGTTCCTGCCCCTGTTGTCTGATCTCCCTTTGCTGACCCAGCCTGCTCCTGACCTTGCTTTGTGGATTCTGGATTCTAAAGTTGGATTGCCTCTGACCACGCTCTGCTGTCTTCCTAGTATTGACCTTGGCCTGCTGCTTGACTACATCTACTCCTCGTGTATGACTTGGCTACTAACTACGTCCTTGCTGTCCAACCGTGCCGACCTTGGCTTGCCATCTGACCATGTCTTTGATATCAATTGGTACCTGCATCTACCTCTACTGTGTGTCCTCGTAGTCTCTGTACCAAGCTTCTAAGGTCCAGTTCCCGGGTGCCTTCCTGTGTGCCACCATCTTTGGTCCTCCTCCGGTGTGCTTGCTTGCACTTCTGCTGACTACAGTCCAGAGACTACCTCTACCGGATTAAAAAAATTAAGCCGCGCTGATCTTTTTTTTTTTTTTTTGGACACAGCAAGAGGGATTGGCGTCTTTTATGAGCTTGCAGGGAATTGCCGAGCTCCTGTGGCACCATCCTTCACTCTCCCCCTGTCACAGGAACATTTTGAGCTGGAAATAAATGGAGCTTTATCACGAGCCTTATGATGGAGCATTGATTACTGCCTATATTTAAAGGAGGCCCTTATGTGTTCTAATCGCAGGATGTTCTACAGGTATCCGTGACCTGCGTTCCTGCCCCTGTTGTCTGATCTCCCTTTGCTGACCCAGCCTGCTCCTGACCTTGCTTTGTGGATTCTGGATTCTGAAGTTGGATTGCCTCTGACCACGCTCTGCTGTCTTCCTAGTATTGACCTTGGCCTGCTGCTTGACTACATCTACTCCTCGTGTATGACTTGGCTACAGACCACGTCCTTGCTGTCCAACCGTGCCGACCTTGGCTTGCCATCTGACCATGTCTTTGATCTCAACTGGTACCTGCATCTACCTCTACTGTGTGTCCTCGTAGTCTCTGTACCAAGCTTCTAAGGTCCAGTTCCCGGGTGCCTTCCTGTGGGCCACCATCTTTGGTCCTCCTCCGGTGTGCTTGCTTGCACTTCTGCTGACTACAGTCCAGAGACTACCTCTACCGGATTACCGGAACATGTGCTTCCTCATGTCCTGTGCTTCTGATCCCATACTTGGAGGTACTCAAACCAGAGCCGCAAGAAAAGGTATTCTTGTCAGTTTGGCCTCCAGCCAAGGTATGTCACAATAAGCTTCCTGTTCATATCAGGGCTGTGGAATAAGATGGTGGGGCCCAGTACACAGCAAAGGCATCGCAAATATTCACAGAACACTGCTGGATCATTGGATGTGTGAGTGTGTTTTGTGGTCTACCTTGTGAAATAGGTCATGGAGGGGATAGAGATGAGGGGGTGGAGGAGATTGAAGTTCCTCTTAAATTTGGTCAACAAAGGCTATCACCTAAACTCAGAACTTTCCACATTAAACAATGGCTAACACAGTACAAAATGTTATTCTGTGCATGTTACAAGAGTCTGCTTTTTATTATGCTTCTAGTCCGACCAACCATTGTATAACGGTGACCATTGGGCACACTTGTGCTGTGATACCAGGATTCACCAGCAGATGGCGCAGATAAAGCCTGTCTCACTTGGATGTAGAATTGTAGTGCTAGGGGGGCTTTCTAGAGAAAACTGTTGAACTTTCTCTCTTCCTGTGCTAACCAGCATCTTCTGAGCTCATTTCTCAATGGTTTGATCCAAAGCCTGGCCCAATGGCAGACAAATGACGGCCCAGGAAGGACCAGCGAAACGCCAACCCTATCCCAGTACATATACTGAGAAGTGCTGAGCAATTCTATAACATAAAATTCTGTCCTGCGGTTTACAGTACTTACATGTCAGTCATGTGAAAACTGTCAATTCAGATTCCTGCTGGAAACTATGATGAGAATGTGGACATCAAAGCCGCCCGCCATGCTGTACTTTCTGCATTTGTAAGTGAAGTATTTGTATTAATGACTGTAATGCATTATGCTGCTGACAAGTTAAACTATTTAACATTCCTTATTGTTTCCCTTTGGCAAGAAGAGAACTTTGTGTAGCCGGGGATACATGCGAAACGAGCAGCTCCTGACAGGCCTATTTCAGAACACACATACAGCATGGGAACGACTCCTGTCCTGCCAGGTATGGATGCATGCCGAAACGCCTCCCCATCCCCCCTTCTTACCTGAATTTAGTACACCCAGAATACAAATTTAATTTTGTGTTCATAGAAAACTTTGAAAGGTAAAATTGAATTAAAAAGTTCCATTAGGGCTGTATGTGTTAAATCAGCCACATACACTCAGATTGTACAAATGATTATGTTTGGGTTCCCAAAACTGAAACCCGGATGGAGTCAAATGGTATCAAATGTGTTCATAAATAGTGGATGAAGTACTGGTTTTAAGTTAAGAGTTAAAGCAGAGCTAAAGGGGTTAATACCTTTTACAGTCCCAATGGGATAGCTCAGGTAGGTTTGGACTAGGATCCAAAACCACCTGAGCTCACCCCTGATGGCCATGTCCAAACACTTGCCATGGACTTATCATGGAACAGTGACGACTTTCTGATGAGATAGCTCAGGTAGGTTTGGACTAGAATCTGAACACGCTTGAGCTCACTCTTGATGCCCACGTGTCGAAACTTATCGTGGATGTATCATGGAACATTGATGGCTTTCTGTTGGGGTATCTTAGGTGGGTTAAGAATAGGATCTGAACATGTCTTTGCTCACCCCTGATGGCCAGGTGTGGAAACCTATGATGGACATAATATGGAGCAGTGACGGCTGTCTGGTGGGATAGATCAGATGAGCTCGGACTAGGTTCAGAACATACCTGAGCTCATCCCTAATGGCCATGTGTAGACACTTATCATGGACGTATCATGGAGCAGTAATGGCTTTCCGATGGGATAGCTCAAGTGGGTTTGGACTAGGATCTGAACATACCTGCGCTCACCCCTGATGGCCATGTGTGGACACTTATCATGGACATATCTTGGAGCATTGATGGCTCTGGTGGGATAGCTCAGGTGGGTTCGGACTTGGATCTGAACATGCCTTTGCTTGTCCTGATGCCCATGTATGGACACTTATTATGGACGTATCATGGAACACTGACAGCTGTTTAGTGAGATAGCTCAGATGGGTTTGAACTAAGATCTAAACATGCTCAAGCTCTCCCCAATGGCCATTTGTGGACACTTATGGACTCATCATGAAGCAGTGACAGCTTTCTGGAATGGCTCAGGTAGATTTGGACTAGAATCTGAACACTCCTGTGCTTACCCCTGATGGTCGTGTGTGGAAACCTATCATGAACGTATCATGGAACAGTAATGGCTGTCTGGTGGGATAGCTCAGGTGGGTTCGGACGAGGATCTGAACATGTTCGAGCTCACCCCTAATGGCCATGTGTGGACACATATCATGGACATGTCATGGAGCAGTGACAGCTTTCTGGTGGGATAGCTCAGGTGGGTTCAGACGAGGATCTGAACATGTTCGAGCTCACCCTAATGGCCATGTGTTGGGTCACTTATCATGGACGTATCATAAAGCAGTGACAGCTTTCTGGTGGGATAGCTCAGGTGGGTTCGGACTATATCTGAACATGCTTGTGCTCACCCCTAATGGCCATATGTGGACATTTATGGACTTATCATGAAGCAGTGACAGCTTTCTGATTGAATAGCTCAGGTAGGTTTGGACTAGAATCTGAACACTCCTGTTCTTACCTCTGATGGCCATGTGTGGACACTTATGGATGTATCATGGAGCAGCAACGGCTGTCTGGTGGTATAGCTCAGGTGGGTTCGGACTAGGATCTGAACACTCCTGTGCTCACCCCTGATGACCATACATATAATTCAAGTTTTTATATACCAGTTCCATTTACAGGCTGTATAGACCATTGCTTCCCGATAAATCCCGATACATCTATATACCAGTTCCATTTACAGGTTGTGTAGACCATTGCTTCCCGATAAATCCTGATAAATCTATATACCAGTTCCATTTACAGGTTGTGTAGACCATTGCTTCCCGATAAATCCTGATTGTCTCTTTCCAGAAGCAACAGCCTGACCTCTGGCCTCAGAGTGAACTCCAAGAAACAATTTATTGGAAAGAAGGAGGACTGTTTTCCCTCCTCTCCGCCTTCACAAAGGACAAGGCAAGAGACACATCAGAGCAGGCCTCACTCTCTCACAGAGAACATCAAAGCTCTCAGCAGGAGACTGAGGCTTAGACAGGCAGGTGTCCATCCTCCACAGCCAGCCTGTGATTAATGACACAGACAGATCACAGCAGACCCCCGCCGGCTGCTGCTCAACTCCCAAATCCTGTTTATTATTAGCAGTTTGGTGCACGGTGCTTTACACATCACACACACAGGGATCCATGGAAATACAATAGGTGCATGGAGGCTGCAGAGAACCTGCAGACAGAACACTGACAATATGAGCCTGGCCTGACCCCACATGCCCCCCAATTATTCATCATCCACTCAAACAGCTGCTGTGTATGGGAAGGCCTGGAATATCAAAAGTTTGATTTCAGTATGGAGCAAATCGTTCGGCCTGGGAGCGCCCCCAACTGAAATCAAACTTTTTTGTTCTTCTACAAAACTCATCGTTAATGAAAACTTTTCCTGGAATGTAACCCGGCGCCCTTGCTAAATCCGGCCGTACACCAGGAGGATTTCATTTGAAAATGTTTGTTTTTGGATTTTCTAATGATTAGTATTTAATTTGAACATTTGGTGGATTTTTAAACTGGTTCACACTGATGGAACAATCGCTCTGACTTTGGAGCACCTGTCGCATCAGAAGTCAGACCCCTGTTGGACCCCAATCTGTGCAATGGAACCGTTCTAATCAGTGCGACTTGAGTCTCTCCGACTTAGAAAAAGGTTCCTGCACTAGTTTTGGTCCAACTTAGGTACGGCTTGCATTGACTTCTGTTAAAGAAGTCGCATGCAAGTCGTGCCGACGTTGTGCTGGGGTCTGACTTAAAAGACGCGCGACTTTGAAGTCGGGGCAGTGTGAACCGGGGATTAATTAGTGGGGGTCATATTGATGCACATTTTCAAAATTTAAAGGAGCAGGATGGAAATTTTTTCTTGAAGGAATGTAATTCTAACAATGATTGTGGTTTCTGTTGGGGGGGATTGTACATATTGTATTGAAAATATGTTTAATACATCTGGGATTCCATTCAAGTAGAAGGTCTGGATGGAATTTGAAAGCCTTAGGCTAGGTTCCCATCTATGCGTTTTGCAGTGCATTCGTGGATTTGCAGAAACGCACAACAGTTCATTTAACAATCGTTCTTTTGGGTCATGTTCACATCTATGCAGTTTCTAACAGTAGGTTTTTTGGAAAGGTGCAGGGACTTTTTTGCAGGCAGCACGGTGCCCTTGTAGATTCGATGTCTCCCATCATAGTAGAGCCCTTGTAGAGTCAATAAAAATGCATCAAATCTCCATGCATTTTTGGTGAGTTTTTCTGCATGACAACAGGCACCTCCTCATAAACACATCCCAAAAACGCAAAATGCATTAAATGTCCCCATCACAGTTGTGCCCTTAAAGACCCTATGTTACCATCACAGTTGTGTCCTTGTGGACCCAATGTCCCCATCACAGTTGTGCCCTTGTGGACCCCAATGTCCCCATCACAGTTGTGCCCTTGTGAACCCAATGTTACCATCACAGTTGTGTCCTTGTGGACCCAATGTCCCCATCACAGTTGTGCCCTTGTGGACCCCAATGTCCCCATCACAGTTGTGCCCTTGTGAACCCAATGTCCCCTTCACAGTTGTGCCCTTGTGGACCCAATGTCTCCATCACAGTTATGCCCTTGTGAACCCAGTGTCCCCATCACAGTTGTGCCCTTGTGGACCCAATGTCTCCATCACAGTTGTGCCCTTGTGGACCCAATGTCCCCATCACAGTTGTGCCCTTGTAGACCCAATGTCCCCATCACAGTTGTACTCTTGTAGACCCAATGTCCCCATCACAGTTGTGCTCTTGTAGACCCCATGTTCCCATCACAGTTGTGCTCTTGTAGACCCAATGTCCCCATCACAGTTGTGCTCTTGTAGACCCAATGTTCCCATCACAGTTGTGCTCTTGTAGACCCAATGTCCCCATCACAGTTGTGCCCTTGTAGACCCAATGTCCCCATCACAGTTGTGCCCTTGTAGACCCAATGTCCCCATCACAGTTGTGCCCTTGTAGACCCAATGTCCCCATCACAGTTGTGCTCTTGTAGACTCAATGTTCCCATCACAGTGTCAAAACCGCGTTTGAAGAACAGAAACCATGCCACAAAATGCAGCTGGAAATGCATTAGCGGCAGCCTGCATATGTGTGAACATAGCTTTTACTCCACGTTTAATGTCCCTTTAAATAGATCATTTGGGCCAAGCTGACCCAAGCAAACTATTTGCTGAACTAACAGGTGTACTTACTAGCAGCGCAATATAAACTTTTTCATCTACATACAGTAAACTGCCCTGTGTTTCAGCAGTGAGCTGGGGACTTCCCCATGGGGATAGGGTGGTAAAAATTGTCAGCTAGGCTTCAGTTTTATTGCCCCTCCGCTTAGGATGCAAAGGCAGCCATACGGTGGTGTACACATGCTGCTGTCTCTTTCTGCAGTGGTTGTGAAAAAGGGTTGCACCGCAACTCTAAGCTCATGGTATTCTCATTGAAAAAGCTCATTTGGCTGTCAAAAAAAAGGCATTTACGAAGCGACAGTATCACCACCTCTCAGATACCCCTTGCTGTTCTGTGAAAAGCGATCCACCACAAATCTATTTTCATAAACAACGCAAGTGTAAACAAGCCCTGACAGCTTTACATCCATCCATGCCCTGAATTAAGCTTAGACCTAATGTCCTCATCACAGTTGTGCCCTTGTAGACTCAATTTCCCCATCACAGCTGTGCCCTTATAGACCCAATTACCCCATCACAGTTGTGTCCTTGTGGACCCAATGTCCCCATCACAGTTGTGCCCTTGTGGACCCCAATGTCCCCATCACAGTTGTGCCCTTGTGAACCCAATGTCCCCTTCACAGTTGTGCCCTTGTGGACCCAATGTCTCCATCACAGTTGTGCCCTTGTGAACCCAATGTCCCCTTCACAGTTGTGCCCTTGTGGACCCAATGTCCCCATCACAGTTGTGCCCTTGTGGACCCAATGTCTCCATCACAGTTGTGCCCTTGTGGACCCAATGTCCCCATCACAGTTGTGCCCTTGTAGACCCAATGTCCCCATCACAGTTGTGCTCTTGTAGATCCAATGTCCCCATCACAGTTGTGCCCTTGTAGACCCAATGTCCCCATCACAGTTGTGCTCTTGTAGACCCCATGTTCCCATCACAGTTGTGCTCTTGTAGACCCAATGTCCCCATCACAGTTGTGCTCTTGTGGACCCCAATGTCCCCATCACAGTTGTGCTCTTGTAGACCCAATGTCCCCATCACAGTTGTGCCCTTGTAGACCCAATGTCCCCATCACAGTTGTGCCCTTGTAGACCCAATGTCCCCATCACAGTTGTGCTCTTGTAGACTCAATGTTCCCATCACAGTGTCAAAACCGCGTTTGAAGAACAGAAACCATGCCACAAAATGCAGCTGGAAATGCATTAGCGGCAGCCTGCATATGTGTGAACATAGCTTTTACTCCACGTTTAATGTCCCTTTAAATAGATCATTTGGGCCAAGCTGACCCAAGCAAACTATTTGCCGAACTAACAGGTGTACTTACTAGGAGCGCAGTATAAACTTTTTCATCTACATACAGTAAACTGCCCTGTGTTTCAGCAGTGAGCTGGGGACTTCCCCATGGGGATAGGGTGGTAAAAATTGTCAGCTAGGCTTCAGTTTTATTGCCCCTCCACTTAGGATGCAAAGGCAGCCATAAGGTGGTGTACACATGCTGCTGTCTCTTTCTGCAGTGGTTGTGAAAAAGGGTTGCACCACAACTCTAAGCTCACGGTATTCTCATTGAAAAAGCTCATTTGGCTGTCAAAAAAAAAAGGCATTTACGAGGCGACAGTATCACCACCTCTCAGATACCCCTTGCTGTTCTGTGAAAAGCGATCCACCACAAATCTATTTTCATAAACAACGCAAGTGTAAACAAGCCCTGACAGCTTTACATCCATCCATGCCCTGAATTAAGCTTAGCCCTAATGTCCTCATCACAGTTGTGCCCTTGTAGACCCAATTTCCCCATCACAACTGTGCCCTTATAGACCCAATTACCCCATCACAGTTGTGCCTTATAGACCCAAAGTTCCCATCACAGCTGTGCCTTATAGACCCAATGTTCCCATCACAGTTGTGTCTTTGTAGACCAAATGTCCTCATCACAGCTGTGTCCTTTTAAACCCAATGTCCCCATCACAGTTTTGCCCCTGTAGACCCAATGCCCCCATCCCAGTTGTGCCCTTGTAGACCCAATGTCCTCATCACAGCTGTGCTCTTGTAAACCTAATGTCCCCATCACAGTTGTGCCCTTGTAGACCTAAAGTCCACATCACAGTTGTGCCCTTGTAGACCTAAAGTCCACATCACAGTTGTGCCCTTGTGGACCTAATTTCCCAATAACATTTGTGCCTTTGTGGACCTAATGTCCCCATCGCAGTTGTGCCATTGTGGACCCAATGTCCCCATCACATTTGTGCCCTTGTGGACCCAATGTCTCCATCACAGCTGTGCCCTTGTAAAACTAATGTCCCCTTCCCAGTTGAGCCCTTGTGGACCCAATGTTCCCCATCACAATTGCGCCCTTGTGTACCCATTCAGACTGGTCATAAGCTGGTCTTTGGAACCACATCACCTCAGAAAACCCATGAAAGTGCGGAGAGACAACTCACAAACTCCATGCAAATAGTATCTCTTCTGAGAACTGGCTAAGGGCCCCAATGCTGTAAAGCAGTTAAGCTAACCTAACCAAAGTACTGAGACCACTGAACTTTCTGGGCAGTTGCACCATCTTCCATGCTCTCCTCATATAAAATGTACTATAAGAACCAACACAGTCAAGGCCCAATATTATTTAAAGACCAGTCCAACCTCAGCAAGCCACCATGAACTCCCCGCAGAGTTTAATTGTTTCTACAGAAAGCTGGAGGTTTTATGAACAATTAATAGTGAATTTGGAAAGAAAACCCCAAATTTTGGAGGCCCAGATGTTCCCACATGGCAGTATTCCTTTCTTATTAAAAGGCGTTACCACCTAGTTAATGAAATGATGAAGCTGAAAACCATGTGGTATGTCAGCGTGGTTCTGGAACCATTTATTTCACTTAGTAGAACTTCTCAAACGGATGTTTTTATAAATGATTTTCCTCCCCAATATTTTCCTGCTGTATATGCAAACCAGATGCTTGTCCACAGAACAGCCCTAGTCTGATTTGCATCACTATGGGGCACAGGATGCCCTGGGGTGACATTACCTGTCCCTGCACTTGGCTCAGGAAACCTAGAAAGTGGACAAAAGCTTCAAAGATAATGACTTGTCTTTGGTCTGGCCATGTGCAAACGTTTCTGATGAAACCATTATGAAAGTTTCAAACACCAAAGAGACATCTTTCTCACCTATACTGCACAAGTTCTGTTCAATATGTCAGGTGACTTCTACTCCAGAGCCCAACCTACTCATTTTTGGATGATCATTGTACCTATGGACAATATGTGCGAAGCCCTCTTTTGGGGGGCGGGTTATGAGAAATGACCCACCTCCACCAAAGAGGAGTGTGGCACTAAATCTGGAAGCAAATAAGAGAACCAGAACCTTCGCTAAGTGGAAGAGTGGGATTGATAATAAAGTTGCCAGTGCCTACACCAGGGACTCCCTTCCTGGGAAATTAATCAATAATCTAAATAAAGTAATTGGGAGCAGAAGAACTACTGCAAGCAGCATATAACATTAGCCATAAGTACACTATATTGTCAAACGTATTAGGACGCCTGCCTTCACACTCACATGACCTTTAATGGCATCCCAGTCTTAGTCCGTAGGGTTCAATATTGAGTTGGCTCCGCCCTTTGCAGCTATAGCAGCTTCAACTCTTCTGGGAAGGCCGTCCACAAGGTTTAGGAGGGTGTCTATGGGAATGTTTGACCATTCTTCCAGAAGCACATTTGTGAGGTCAGGCACTGATGTTGGACGAGAAGGCCTAGCTTGCAGTCTCTGCTCTGATTCATCCCAAAGGTGTTCTATAGGGTTGAGGCAGGCCAGTCAAGTTCCTCCACCCCAAACTCGCTCATCCATGTCTTTATGGACCTTGCTTTGTGCACTGGTGCGCAGTCATGTTGGAACAGAAAGGGGCCGTACCCAAATTGTTCCCACAAAGTTGGGAACATGAACTTGCCCAAAATGTCTTGGTATGCTGATGCCTTAAGAGTTGCCTTCACTGGAACTAAGGTGCCAAGCCCAACTCCCGAAAAACAATCCCACACCATAATATCGCCACCACCAAATGTCTTGGTTGGACCAGTGCACAAAAAGGGGGGGGGGGGGGTTCCCCCAACTGGTATTTGATCAGCCTGGAAATAAGCTTATTACCGGCAGGAACATGTTAGGTGGCTATTACCTCATAGGCCAGCCTAATCATTTTTGGGTGAATTAGATGATGATCATTGTACCTATGGACGATATGCCTCTTTTGGCCCTCTTTTATTGTTTGGATGATAGGCCTCTTTTATCGTTATGATAAATGTCCCTTCAGCAAACAGGATAGTGCGCTAAATCTGTAGGTATAGTAAATAAGAGAACCAGAACCTTCACTGAGTGGAAGATTGAAGACAGGATCAGCGGTCACGGGGGTATCCTCCAACTGTTGTTCTCACCAGAAGGAACTGTGGGGTGGCACTGGAACGGTGGCACTGGAGCTCAGAGTCAACCTATCTACTCTGCCATTTAGTCCCTTCCTAGTAGTATTTAATAGTAGGGTATATCAGCAAGGACATGTGGCTGAGACTTTCTCTCTCTCTCTCCACTTCCTCCTTCTGTTACGTACCTGGTCGGAAGCTGAAGTGCTGAGAGGGCTCCCCTTGCAGATGAGTGCAGAACACCCCTGGAGGTGGTCCAGGAAATGCAGTGCCCAAAGAAGCATGGGTTTCCAGTTGTAGTAGTCTACAGAGCTGATCACAGGATGGCAGCAGGAACAAGCAGGATGCACTGTAGGGCAGGTGTACCTAGCAGTTTCGGGCATACTTAGCAGCAAGGCAAAACAGGAAGCAGAACCAGCAGCCAGGCCAAGGTGTCATATACAGTGGATCAGTCAGTAGCATAGGCAGATAGCGGAAACTGGAAAAAGCCGGGGGTCATACACGGGTAGACAGGTAATAGCAGAGTCGGTGAGCCAAGCTGAGATCAAACACAGTGGATCAAGTGGAAGCGAAGTCAGAAGTTGAAGCCAGGGGTCAGAGCCAGGAATCAAGGAGAACCAGGTCAAAAGGCAAGCCGGGTCGGTAACAGGTTAGCGAATTAGCCAGACCGTATTGGATGTTGGCATATTTTCCAAATCTTGTAATTCTTCCCTGACACCTTCTGGGGTTTCAAAGCCAAAAACTCAGGGGCAGGAAGTGCACACATAATATATTTACAAGCATTTTCAAATTCAGACAGTAGAGGACAGTAGATCCCTACATGTGAAAACTCTGTTTACCAAATAGTGAAATTTTTCTTCCTGAATGGTTGCTGGTGTTTCCCTAAGGTTGGGACGGGGTGCCAAACTGAAGATGCACTCAGCACCTTGAAAGTGCCCTTAAAGGGGAATTCCAGCCCAACCAAAATGATTCTTAAAAATATCCAGCCCCTCCCCCTACCTATCCTGTCTAACCTATGTAAAAAAGATCTGTATATTCACCTCTTTTCAGCCCGCTCCGGTTCGGTCATGTGATCCTGCAGCTCCGGCTCCCCTATGTTAGTGAGCAGCTGCTGCAGGGGAGAGGAGGGAGCGCCAACAATGGATGGGGTATGGGAGTGTATGGGTGACATCACTGCACCTGGAAATGCCAGCCGTCAAGCACTTACTCCTCTCCCCTGCAGCCAGCTGCTCACTGACATAGGGGAGATCATGGGATCGGACCGGAGCAGAAAGAAAAAAGGTAAGTATACAGATCTTTTTTACATAATAGAAGATTGAAGATAACAGAAGAACATTGGCTGATTTGTCTTATAAGCCAAAGCAATGCAGTTGTGGAAAAAACAAAAATAATTGCCTTTTCTAAAGAAGAGGAGAAATACTGTGAGCCGGTGGGATGTCCTACCTATACTGTGCTGAAGATCTACAACAGCTGAATCTTCACCATCCCATACACTTCCAGCTGTGCTCGATGTCTGGCCCTCGCGTTGTACTCTATGGTTCCTTCCACCAGCCCCTACGTCAGATTAGTGTCATAGGGGCCTTCAAGAGGGACCACAGCTTGCAGTGGAGGACCAGGCTTCCAACATACCCAGTGTGTCCAATGATGAAAATGCCGCCATAGATCTTCAGTACAGCAACTCTGCCTGGAGAGGTCAATATTAGGCTACATGCACATGGGCATCTTTGCCCCATGCAGCGTATAGAGCTGTGTCCAGTTGCCCATAAACCTAAGGTGCATTCGGTGCAATTGTAGGTGGGGGCCTAAGGCTGGCCATAGGGTATGCAATTTTCTTTCCTTCAACCACGGGTTAAGGAAAAGAAAATAGCTTGATTGCCCTATCAACACAATCAATCAACCAGCCAAATTTCGATCCGTCCATGGCCGGCTTAAGTGTTGTACCAACTTATGGAAGAACGATGAGTGAATTGGAGTTAAACAAAAGTCAATAGTCAACCAACAAGGCACAAAAGTCAAATATGAACTTGGCTTCTACAGACTTTACTTGCAGTGACACAAATTTCACTTACAAGCCGGAGCAGTGCTCCATCGGAGGAGTGTTGGTGAGGTATACTGTTGCTAGATTCTGCCAGGCCCCTGCAGTATAAGATGGGCCAATGCAACCTGTTTGGGAACCGTGTAACAGGGACACCCTTGAAAGGAAACCTACAAGCCCCTGCTCCCTCCTTTTCCTACCTAGTGGGGCTCTTACCCTACCTGCTGTCTCACTGAGGGCACACCGAATGATAGTGGTCCCCTATATTTATTGGGTTCCACATCAAGATGGCCGACCAAGTCTTTGGCGTCCAACCGGATCACTGTCCTCCCCAAGATGGCCATTCAGAGCCCAAGATATGGGACATTTCCTTCCCACTGGACTCCTACCAACCTAAGGAGACAGCGCAATGCTACCCCTTGTTTGGAGGATATACCGCAGTCTGTGCCTGCCTACACATTGCGTCCATGTGCATACTCTACTTTACGCAAATAGCTGCATAAAGCTGCCTTCGCAGATTCATGCCTGCCTCACTGAGGGCAAACCGAATGACATCTGTCCCCATTATTTATAGGGCTCCAAATCAAGATGGATGACCAAGTCTTCAACATCCAACCGAATCACCATTCTCCTCAAGATGGCCGTCCAGAGCTAGGGGACATTTCCTCCCCACTGATCTCCTACCAACCTGAGAAAATGCAATGCCACCTTCTAGTTTGCAGACTATACCGCAGCCTGCACCTGCCTACACATTACATTTATGCACATGTGCTAGGTTATGCAAATAACTGCATAAAGCCACCTTCACAAATTCATGTTTGCCTCACTGAGGGCACATTGAATGACATCGGCCCCCTATATTTATTGGGTTCCACATCAAGATGGTTGACCAAGTCTTCAACTACCAACTGAATCACCATCCTCTTCAAGATGGCCATCCAGAGCCCAAGATAGAGGACATTTCCTCCTCATCAGGTTGTCTCCTACCAACCTGAGGAGACAGCGCAATGCCACCTTCAGGTTGGAAGATATACGGCAGCCTGCGCCTGCCTACACATTACATCTATGCGCATACACTACTTTCCACAAATAGTTGTGTACAGCCGCCTTCACCCATTCATGTTTACGGGTGGCTGTAGACAGCTTGAGGGCATCCTCGGTACAAATAAATGAACCGTGTCTTTATGCTGCATGGGCAAATGCTCCCATGTGCATGTAGCCATAGGATTCTTCATTTGCAAGGCCACCATTAGGATTGTTGTTTTTTTTGTGACAACAATGTTGCTTTAATAGGATGAATAAGACAATATTTTGTATGATCTAAGCCTGGTATGGATGCTACAAAGTTTCCAGAAACTCGAAAAATCTTTCATCCTGACATTTTACAGGCATCCGAATTTCAGACATTTCTGTTGTCCTCGAGTAAACCCGTTCTCCATGGTAAAGTCTTGAAATGAAGGTTCTAACCAACAACAGACCCCACAAGATACCGAATGTTGGATTGTTGTCCACAAAAACGTCTGCAATACTTCTTTCTGATTTAACCGTCCAATGAGATCACTTTAGTGGCCAGTAGAAGCACTCTTATTGAACAGGGAGAAGCAGTAGGTGGAGCCAGAAAAAGTCAGGCCCCAATAACAAAAGGTAACTTGAAGCGGACCATCCATCAACTCCAGTATTATTTGTTACTCAATTTAACCCCCCTCCCCCCGGGCTCCATGAAGGAGCTTCCTGGAATAAAAGACCACTCACCGCTGCGCTCTCTCATTGTGCAGGGTAACTGGTCTTGTCTCCGCCCCTTCCTGTAATATTCTGTAGACAGCCTGTAGTGGGTGGAGCCTGTTGGGCTCCTCCTACATCTCGTCTCTCTTCTTGTGTAGAGTGACTGGTTCAGTATGTCTCCGCCCCTTCCTGTAGTTTTCTGTAGACTGCTTGTAGTGGGTGGGGCCTGTTGGGCTCCTCCTACATCTCGTCTCTCTTCTTGTGTAGAGTGACTGGTTCAGTATGTCTCCGCCCCTTCCTGTAGTTTTCTGTAGACAGCCTGTAGTGGGTGGGGCCTGTTTGGCTCCTCCTACAGCTCTTCTCTTTTCTTGTGCAAGGTGACTGGTCTGGTCTCCGCCCCCTCCTGTAATTTTCTGCAGGCAGTCTGTAGTGGGTGGAGCCTGCTAAGCCCCTCCTACAGCTCTGCTCTCTGCACACACTATGTACAGCACAGTGATGATGTCACTCTTACTTTTACAAGGTAATATCCTTGCAAAGGCATTTGGTGCACACAAAGTAGATATATATCCTTTATCATTATTGCACAATATATTTTTAATAAAAGTTTTTTAAAAAACCACCTCCGTTCGCCCACTCGCTCGCTTGCCCACCCACACTTTCTCCATCTAGTTCAAGGGCGGGTTCCACGGTTTCTCCTCCCGGCCAATCCGGTCGCTTCTCCTCTCGACCAATCCGGTCTTAGGACAGGCTTCCTGTCCTGATTGGCCCGGGAGGAGAAGCAGGAAGACAATAGCGAATGTTGATTCGCTAATATTACAAGTGGGTGGGCTCTGGGCGCAGTGCTCTGCGCCCCAGGCCCAACCTTTTTGAAGTCAATTAGAGTCTCAGGCTCTAATCATGTGCTGAGAAATCAATGCGTACCACGCCCTCCGTAGAGATTAGAGACCGGCGCATGAAGATTAGGGGAGCCACGCCCCTGCGCCCTTATGGACCGGCCGTCGCTGCATCCACAAAGTAAAAATTAACACCAAAGAGGCCGTATTATAACTCAAAAGTCTGCCAACTAGATTGGAGAGGGAACAAGTGGCCCCATATGCTAAGCCTCTGTCCTTATCACTTAAGTGCTCACAGACCAATCAAATGGCCGGGAGGACAAGCAGAAAGCAGGAAAATCCCCTATTTTTACCTCAACCACCAGGTTTTAATTGGGCCACCTTTCCCTACAAGGAGGACTACTACCATTAGGATTTTTACACCTGCCGGGTATCTCTTTCTATCAGCTTCCCTTTTTGCTTTAAACGTTGGGTTAAAAACTTGTGAATAAGAAGTCGATCCTGAAGAAGCCCATTTTGTGGGCGAAACGTGTCGATACTACCACTCCTCGTTACCTTCAAATGCTTTGTTGGTTTTATAATAAGCTTGGTAGCATCTACTACAGGTTTTTAGAATGTTTTTCTAGATTTTATTGGTGTACAATAAATATTGTTAGTTTTACACTATATTGCTTTTGTTTATGACTGTATTTTTTTTTGGCATGCTAAAATCCCCTTATTTTTCTCTTTGGGAGATTTGGGGAGAGTTCATTCTTTACATAGTTACACAGTTAGTCTGGTTGAATAAAGACACAAGCCCATATGGGCTTCTTCAGTGGATCCTGAAGAAACCCATTTTGGGGGCAAAACACGTCAATCCTACCACTCTTCATCACCTCCAAATGCTTTGTTGGTTTTATAAGCTTGGTAGCATCTACTACAGGTTTTGAAAATGTTTTTCTAGATTTTAATGGTGTACAATAAATATTGTTAGTTTTACATTATATTGCTTTTGTTTATGACTGTATTTTTTTTGGCACGCTAAAATCCCCTTATTTTTCTCTTTGGGAGATTCAGGGAGACTTCATTTCTTTACACAGTTACATAGTTAGTCTGGTTGAATAAAGACACAAGCCCATATGGGCTTCTTCAGTGGATCCTGAAGAAGCCCATTTTGGGCTTCTTCATTGGATCCTGAAGAAGCCCATTTTGGACTAAACACGTCGATCCTACCACTCTTCATCACCTCCAAATGCTTTGTTGGTTTTAAAATAAGCTTGGTAGCCTCTACTACAGGTTTTTAGAATGTTTTTCTAGATGTTAATGGTGTACAAAGAATATTGTTAGTTTTACACTATATTGCTTTTGTTTATGACTGTATTTTTTTTTGGCCCGCTAAAATCCCCTTATTTTTCTCTTTGGGAGATTCGGGGAGAGTTCATTCTTTATATAGTTACACAGTTAGTCTGGTTGAATAAAGACAAAAGCCTATATGGGCTTCATCATTGGATACTGAGCAAGCCCATTTTGGACGAAACACGTCGATCCTACCAGTCTTCATCACCTCCAAATGCTTTTTTGGTTTTAAAATAAGCTTGGTAGCATCTACTACAGGTTTTTAGAATGTTTTTCTAGATTTTAATGGTGTACAATGAATATTGTTAGTTTTATATTGCTTTTGTTAATGACTGTTTTTTTTTCTGGCACGCTAAAACCCCCCTATTTCTCTCTTTGGGAGATTCGGGGAGACTTCATTTCTTTACATAGTTAGTCTGGTTGAATAAAGACACAAGTCCATCTAGTTCATTTGTTCATTTTATTATCACATGAAAGGACAGGAAATACTTTGTATCCAAAAACTTACAAGGTCGCCAAAACCTACCTACAAAAAGAAAAAAAAAAAAAAAACAATTAAAAAGAAAGTTCTGTAAACTTAAAAAAAAAAAAAAAAAAAGGTCGAGCCAATTAATGGAGGACCGGGGGCCCGCAGTCGGCACCAGATTCCGGCGTGCTGCACCCGTTTAATAATAAAAATTATTGCTGTCACTTTTACTCGCCAAGGCTGACTCATCGGATCTGAACATTTTCACACTCTATTAAAAGGCAATAAAACATTTTCTTCCAAGACACGGCTCGGAATAGACAGATTCCCTTTAAAAGGTTGTGTTCTGCTGTTCTCAATAAAGTCAGACCCAAGGGAGGGCGAGGAAGGAGGGATGGATTGTGCAGATGGTTGATGTCAGACTGAAATATTCCCTTCTTCTTCTTCTTCTTCTTTTTTTTTTTTTTTTGTTTTCATCCTCCCACTCTTCACCCCATCCTTCTTTTTCTGTTGGCGGCGTATAAATCAAAGTCAGCGCCCTCCCTTCTTTTTTTTTGCTTCTGAACTTTGCTTACCTGTGATGGCCAATGAAAGGGCCAATGGTGGGAGAAGAAGGCTCCATCAGTCAAGTGTCCGGGAGGGAGGAGAACAGGGAGTCACTGTGGAGAGACAGGGTCACCCGGAGTGCACATGGTCAGGTTAAGCTCTGGAGGTAAATTACAAATGATTCAGCTGTCTGCTGCCCTTTGATTGATTGTAATCAACAAGGCTTCAATCACTGAGCTGATTTGTGTTCAAATTGGCCAAGCTCGGCAAAAAAAAAAAAAAAGTTTGGGCCTTTCCCTAACCCTTCCTTTCCAAAAGCAGCCCCGTCCTTCAAAACTCTGCCCGAAAAACGACCCTTTATTTTTTTTTTTTTTCCGCTGAAAAGAAAAGTCTCTTTCTGGAAATCTTTGAAAGGAATGTTATTAATTCTGGCCGGGGACTCGGTACAGTAAAGGCTATTGGAGGGGTGAGAAGAAGGTGGGGGGGGGGGGGGGGGGGGAGAAGGAGCCCCACACCACTGCCAAGATACTGTCAACCTGAAAACACACTTTATTGCACACGCATTAGGCGAACCTTTAACCCTCCCCGGGAACAAGAAGGAAATGTTGTGTCTTTTCTGTGGACGGACGTCTGGGCCTGGTTAACTCCTTTTGGATGTTGAGCGCCCTCGGAGGAGATCCAGGCGCAGCTCGCTGCTCTGAAGCGTTGGCCCTGGCGTGGCGGAGGCGGCCATATTGTGAAGCCGAGATGAAGTTCAGGGACGGAGTTCCGTGCAGCTGCCCCCTCAGCTGTTCACCCCGTCAGCAGGACAAGTCAGGATTAGACTGAGAACAAAGGAACATAGGAGACCAAATGAGGTCCTCCGGGGACGGGAGAATGGCAGCCACCACTGATGAAGTGTATGGACACAACACCGGGCAGGATTTATCTTTTGCAGTAAGGGATGTTTCAGACAGGTGCCCGGGGCTGGTAAAAAATGGGTGGCTGAGCCATGGTTTTACTGCCCCCGGCCAACCGCACAAACTGTCACAATATAACCAGACAAGGCTTTGTACACGCTGAAGCCATGATACTTTGCTTCGAGGCTGCAGCATTTTAACTTGGGGTGCTGAGTGCTGCTTGCCGAGCTCGCTCATTAAGTTAAATGAGGCCAAGCCACAAACGGCACCAGAACCGCTTGTCAAACTAGCCCATTAGGTTCAATAGGGCCATGCCAGAAAACAGTACCAGCACACCCAGAACCAGTGCCGCTTGTCAAACTCACCTATTGGGTTTTTTGGGGCCACGCCACAACTACTACCAGTGCCACTTGTCAATCTTGCCCATCAAATTCTATGGAGCCATGCAACAACCAGTACCAGTGCCACTTGTCAAATTCACCTATCGAGTTCTATGGGGCCATGCCACAACCAGTACCAGTGCCACTTGTCAAATTCACTTATCGAGTTCTATGGAGCCATGCGACAACCAGTACCAGTGCCACTTGTCAAATTCACCTATTGAGTTCTATGGAGCCATGCCACAACCAGTACCAGTGCCACTTGACAAATTCACCTATGGAGTTCTATGGAGCCATGCCACAACCCGTACCAGTGCCACTTGTCAAATTCACCTATTGAGTTCTCGCCTCAGCTGCAGAGTGAATGAATAGGAAGAGGTCTGTACAGAGGCTCCCTGTTCATTCACACACTGAAGCACTGTAAACACAGGGAGGGCCACAAAGGAATTGGTTCCAGTAATTGCACCCACTCCTGCTGCTCTGGGCCCCACATTGAATCTTTAGGGCCTGGGCCCCGTACAGGAGGGCAAGTGCTACCCCCCTTATCAGTGGCCCTGTATGGAGGCACCATCAGATGGAAGGTCAGTTAGCCACAGCTCAAGGAATCCTTTGCCACCTCTGGAGGAACCCTAGGGTTGGAAATGGCTACTTTAATCACTTCCTGCCCGCGCTATAGCAGAAACACGGCTACAGTACGGGATTACTTTGCCAGGAGGAAGTCCTTCCGACTCAGCTGATCACAGATGGGGGTAAAGGGCCAATCACATTGGCCCTTTACCATGTGATCAGTTGTGTCCAATGACAGCTGATCATGATGGCAACACAAGCCGGTTATCGACATTCCTCTCCTCACACTGACAGCATGAGGAGAGGAGAAGAGAGACGATAACCTGCTTGTGTTAAAGGGACATCTACACTGATAATCAGGGCAGTCCTAACAGTGTCCGCCAGTGCTGACAATCAGTGCCCATCAGTGCCACCTATCAATGGTGCCTATCACTGCCACCTATCAGTGCCCTTCAGTGCCGCTTACCAGTGCAGCCTCATCAGTGCTGCCTTATCAATGCCGCCTCATCAGTGCACATCAGTGCTCCAACAGTGTCCGCCAGTGCAGACTATCAGTGCCTATCAGTGCCACCCATTAGTGCCGCCTATCAGTGTCACCTGTTAGTCACCTTTAGTGCTGCTTATCGGTACCCATAAGTGCCACCTATGAGTGCAGTCTCATCAGTGCACACCAGTGCCGCCTCATCAGTGCCCATCATTGCCACCTATCAGTGCCCATCAGTGCCACATATCAGTACCACCTGTTAGTCACCTTCAGTGCTGCTTATCAGTGCCCATAAGTGCCACCTATCTGTGCAGCCTCATCAGGGCACACCAGTGCCGCCTCATCAGTGCCCATTAGTGCTAACTATCAGTGCCACCTATTAGTCACCTTCAGTGCCGCTTATCAGTGCCCATCAGTGCTGCCTATCAGTGCCCATCAGTACCGCCTATCAGTGCCCATCAGTGCTACCTATCAGTGCCACCTATTAGTCACCTTAAGTGGCGCTTATCAGTGCCCATAAGTGCCACCTATCAGTGTAGCCTCATCAGGGCACACCAGTGCCGCCTCATCAGTTCCACCTATCAGTGCCACCTATCAGTGCCCATCAGTGCTAACTATCAGCGCCACCTATTAGTCATCTTCAATGCCCCTTACCAGTGCCCATCAGTGCTACCTATCAGTGCCACCTATTAGTCATCTTCAGTGTCGTTTATCAGTGCCCATAAGTGCTCCCCATCAGTGCCACCTCATCAGTGCCCATCAGTGCAGCCTCATAAGCGCACATCAGTGAAGGAGAAAAATTACCTGTTTACAAAATTTTATAACAAAATATGAAAAATGTTTGTTGTTTTTTTTTTCAAAATTTAGCAAAAAATAAAACCCCCAGTGGTGAATAAATACCACCAAAAATAAGCTCTATTTGTGTGAAAAAAATGATAAAAATGTCATATGTGTACAGCGTTACATGACCACGTAATTGTCATTCAAAGTGTGAGAGCGCTGAAAGCTGAAAATTGGCGCCCTAGGCAGGAAGGGGGGGTGAGAGTGTCCGGTATTGAAGGGGTTAATCTCATGTCATTACACAATTATAATAAATACATCAGTCAATATTAACATAATAAAAGCCAATAAACCAGAAACTAATACCAGGCAATAAAGAGGATACTAATGTGAAAACTGACTTCTGATTGGCTGCCTGATGTAACATTTAATTTTAATATTTAAACTGTTATTGAAAAGTCTAAAAAAAAAAAAACCCCAAAAAACAACATAGTAGCGTCTCCGGCTCCGGCTGGCCCCCTCCACACAAAGAGCGAAGTCGCTGTTAAAGGGATTCATAAAATGGGATTAAATGCTGGAATGCCGTCAAGTTCTGCAGCTGTACGTAAACGGAATCGCAGATCGTCATGTGCAACAAAAAGAATGTCATTTATATTTTATGGTGTTTGTGGGTTTTTCTTTTTTATAGTGAAAACCTGAAACAATCTGGTGAAGAAATAACATTTGCCGAGGGTCCCGGCGCGGGATCCAGGCCGAGGACTGCGCCTTTAAGAACCTTCCCCTCCTGAGATGTGAATTATGATATAATTTACGGCTCCGTTTAAATAGGCAAACTTGCAGCTAATATCTCAAACCGGCCCAAACACATCATTCCGTTGACACAGCTGCTTTCTATTACCACTTTGAAGTCCCTTCCATGCCTTGTACAAGTTAACAGGTTTATGTAAAATATTTGCAGTTCTCCTAAACGCCTCCGAATTCCAGATCCCCCCCCCCTATATTTCCCTCCCCCGGCCTAGATTTCCTCTTTTGCTTGAACGGCACCAAAGTCAGAAGTGGTATTCCCAGGACCAGCTCCCGGCCTTTTACAGAGGCCATAAAACCAAACAGATGCCCCCCCAGATCACCGAGAACGGCACAGCTAGGCCCGGTTTATGAGAAGTCCTGGCATGGAGGGCATGTGCGGGGTTTAATGGTATGGTCCATGCTAGATGGAATCAGAAGTTCAATGCAATGGAATAAGGGCGCAGAATCATGTGACAAGAGCTTGCAGTCCAGCCGAAGACCTGTGTGGGGTTTAACGCAGTGCCAGGTTAAGGTCATCTAGAGCCCAGGGCGAACATGCCAAACTGCACCCCCCCTCAAGATAACAACCAAAGGTCTCTGCAGGGATTAACGGTCCATGCTAGACAGAATCCATGTGAGTCCGCAGACTTTGTTCACCTCAATAGTGCAAGGGCATAGAATCACGTGACAAGAGCTTGCAGTCCAACAGAAGGACTGTGCAGGGTTTACCAGTATGGTCCATGCTGGACAGAATCCGCAGAGACCTTGTCCACCTGAATTGAGCAAGGGAGGAAAATCATGTGACAAGAGCTTGCAGTCCAACCGAAGGCCTGTGCAAGGTTAAATGGTATGGTCCATGCTAGACGGAATCCACAGAGCTTGTCCACCTCAATGGAACAAGGGCACCGAATCATGTGACAAGAGCACACAGTCCAATTGAAGGCCTGTGCAGGGTTTAATGGTATGGTCCATTCTAGACATAATCCACAGAGCTTGTCCACCGCAATGGAGCAAGGACACAGAATCATGTGACAAGAGCTTGCAGTCCAACCGAAGGCCTGTGCAAGGTTTAATGGTATGGTCCATGCTAGATGGAATCCATAGAGATTGTCCACCTCAATGGAACAAGGGCACAGAATCATGTGACAAGAGCTTGCAGTCCAACCGAAGACCTGTGCAGGGTTTAATGGTATGGTCCATTTTAGACGGAATCCACAGAGCTTGTCCACCTCAATGGAGCAAGGGCACAGAATCATGTGACAAGAGCTTGCAGTCCAACCGAAGGCCCGTGTGGGGTTTAACGCAGTGCCAGGATAAGGTCATCTAGAGCCCAGGGCGAACATGCCAAACTGCACCCCCCCCCCCTCAAGATGACTGAGCATTATGTGTCGGCAAAAATCCACCCCCCCCCCACAAATACACTGAGCACTAATCTGCATGCATACCTTCTAAGCATCTAAGCATAAATTTCCCCTCCTCCCAGTACAAATCCACCCCTCTGCTGAAATCCGCCTTATCTCAGCAAAAATTTTTGCTCCCTCCCATCCCCCAAATCCCCCCCGCAAAATAAAAAATGCACCCCTCCTAGTACAAGTTCTCTACCCACAAGATTTCCCCTCCTAGTACACATCTTCTCCCCCCACTTTAAATCCCCCCTCCCAGCACCAATTTCCCCCAAATCCCCTCACCCAGCACAAATCTTCTATCCTCCCCCCTCCATCCTCCTCCCAGCACAAATCACCCTAAATCACCACTCTTAGCACTTCCCCCAAATGTCCCCTCCTAGAAGGATACTTACCCCCTGCAGTCCTCCAAATCCCCCCTTCTAACACAAATCCCCACTCAATCTGCTTGTGTCCTCCCCCCCCAACCTCACATGAAACCACAGTGCCCAGGGCAACTGTCCCTTCTGCCCACCCCTTGTCCCTGCCCTGGTTTAAGGGAATGGTCCATGCTAGACGGAATCCACAGGCCTTGTCCACCTTAATCAAGCAAGGGCACAGAGTCACTTGACAAGAGCTTGCAGTCCAACCAAAGGCCTGTGCAGGATTTAATGGTATGGTCCATGATAAATGGAATCCACAGGCCTTGTTCATCTCAATGGAACAAGGGCACAGAATCATGTGATAAGAGCTTGCAGTCTAACCAAAAGACTGTTCGGGCCAGGGTTTGACTGTATGGTCCATCCAAGACAGAATTTTTCTAATAGTCCATGTGAGTCCGTGGAACTGGTCAAACAAACTGGAACAAAGGCAGAAAATCACGTGACAAGAGCTTGCAGTCCAACCAAAGGCCTGTGCAAGGTTTAACGGTATGGTCCATTCTAGATGGAATCCATGTCTGTCTGCAGACCTTGTCCACCTCAATCAAGCAAGGGTGCAGAAACATGTGACAAGAGCTTGCAGTCCAACCAAGGTTCTCTGCAGGGTTTGACTGTTTGGTCCATACAAGATGGATTTTTTTCCAAGAGACCATGTGAGTCTGTAGAACTTGTCAAACCAACTGGATCAAGGGCAGAGAATCAAGTGACAAGAGCTTCCAGTCCAAGTGAAGGCCTGTGCAGGGTTTGACTGTGTGCTCCATACAAGATGGAATTTTTTCAAAGAGACCATGTGAGTTTGTAGAACTTTTCAAACCAACTGGATCAAGGGCAGAGAATCATGTGACAAGAGCTTGCAGTCCAACCAAAGGACTGTTCAGACCAGGGTTTAACGGTATGGTCTATGCTAGACGGAATCCATGTGAGTCTGCAGACCTTGTCCACCTCAGCCAAGCAAGGGTGCAGAAACATGTGACAAGAGCTTGCAGTTCAACCAAAGGTCTCTGCAGGGTTTGACTGTATGGTCCATACAAGATGGAATTTTTCTAAGCGTCCATGTGAGTCTGTGGAACTGGTCAGACAAACTGGATCAAGGGCAGAGAACCATGTGACAAGAGCTTGCAGTCCAACCGAAGGCCTGTGCAGGGTTTAATGGTATGGTCCATGCTAGACGGATTGCATGTGAGTCCACAGACTTTGTCCACCACAATTTCCCTGTACAGTCCTAAGACAATACTGTATTGATTTTAATGGTATGGTCCAAGCTAGATGGGATTTATGTAAGAGTCCATGTCAGTCCACGGACCTGGTCGAACACACTGGGACAAAAATACAGAGTCACGTGACAAGAGCTTGCAGTCCAACCAAAGAACTGGTCAGGGTTTGATTGTATGGTCCATAGAAGATGGAATTTCTCTAATGCCCCGTACACACGGTCGGACTTTGTTCGGACATTCCGACAACAAAATCCATGGATTTTTTTTCCGACGGATGTTGGCTCAAACTTGCCTTGCATACACACGGTCACACAAAGTTGTCGGAAAATCCGATCGTTCTGAACGCGGTGACGTAAAACGCGTACGTCGGGACTATAAACGGGGCAGTAGCCAATAGCTTTCGTCTCTTAATTTATTCTGAGCATGCGCGGCACTTTGTGCGTCGGATTTGTGTACACACGATCGGAATTTCATCGATCGGATTTTGTTGTTGGAAAATTTTATTTCCTGCTCTCAAACTTTGTGTGTCGGAAATTCCGGCGGAAAAAGTCCGATGGAGCCCACACACGATCGGAATTTCCGACAACACAATCCGATCGCACTTTTTCCGTCGGAAAATCCGACCATGTGTACGGGGCATTAGAGTGCATAGAACTGGCCAAACTAAATGGAACAAGGGCAGATAATCATGTGACAAGAGCTTGCAGTCCAACCGAATGACTGTGCTCCAAGGCGAGACGGAATCCATGTGAGTCTGTGGAACTGGTCAAACACTTTTTAATAGGACACAGAATCATGTGGCATTTCTGGCAGGATCAACAGGTACTTTCTGTCTAATTGTTCTTAGCCTAAAGAAAACGAATGCAGCCACCACATCTGTGTAAGCTGTAAATATTCTGTATTTTCTTCCTGGGTTTTGTTATACTAGCTCCTTTGGCCATACTTCTATTGTGGGTGACAGGAGAGCATTTACCTGTACACTCCTATGACCCAGAATCACCGAGACACTCCAGTCCCTGGACAATAATGTCGGGATCCACCCAGGTGCCTTATAGGCCTCTGACTCAGGATCTCCACTCAATCTCAGCCTGCTGTGAGAATTTATCTGGCCTTCTGCTGTAAGGGCGACTCTGATAGGTACCCTGATATAAGGGGCGACTCTGATGGGGACCCTGATATAAGGGGCGACTCTGATAGGGACCCTAATATAAGGGGCGACTCTGATGGGGACCCTGATATAAGGCGTCACTCTGATGGGGACCCTGATATAAGGGGTTACTCTGATGGGGACCCTGATATAAGGGGTTACTCTGATGGGGACCCTGATATAAGGCGTCACTCTGATGGGGACCCTGATATAAGGGGTTACTCTGATGGGGACCCTGATATAAGGGGTTGCTCTGATCGGGATCCTGATATAAGGGGTCACTCTGATGGGGACCCTGATATAAGGCGTCACTCTGATGGGGACCCTGATATAAGGGATCACTCTGATGGGGACCCTGATATAAGGGGTCACTCTGATGGGGACCCTGATATAAGGGGTCACTCTGATGGGGACCCTGATATAAGGGGTCACTCTGATGAGGACCCTGATATAAGGGGTCACTCTGATGAGGACCCTGATATAAGGCGTCACTCTGATGGGGACCCTTAAATAAGGGGTTGCTCTGATGGGGACCCTGATATAAGGTGTCACTCTGATGGGGACCCTGATATAAGGGGTCACTCTGATGGGGACCCTGATATAAGGTGTCACTCTGATGGGGACCCTGATATAAGGTGTCACTCTGATGGGGACCCTGATATAGAGGGCGACTCTGATGGGGACCCTGATATAAGGGGTCACTCTGATTGGGACCCTGATATAAGGGGTCACTCTGATGGGGACCCTGATATAAGGAGTAACTCTGATGAGGACCCTGATATAAGGCGTCACTCTGATGGGGACCCTGATATAAGGGGTCACTCTGATGGGGACCCTGATATAAGGGGTCACTCTGATGGGGACCCTGATATAAGGGGTCACTCTGATGGGGACCCTGATATAAGGGGTCACCCTGATGGGGACCCTGATATAAGGCGTCACTCTGATGGGGACCCTGATATAAGGGGTCACTCTGATGGGGACCCTGATATAAGGGGTCACTCTGATGGGGACCCTGATATAAGGCGTCACTCTGATGGGGACCCTGATATAGAGGGCAACTCTGATGGGGACCCTGATATAAGGGGTCACTCTGATTGGGACCCTGATATAAGGGGTCACTCTGATGGGGACCCTGATATAAGGGGTCACTCTGATGGGGTCCCTGATATAAGGGGTCACTCTGATGGGGACCCTGATATAAGGGGTCACTCTGATGGGGACCCTGATATAAGGGGTCACTCTGATGGGGACCCTGATATAAGGCGTCACTCTGATGGGGACCCTGATATAAGGGGTCACTTTGATGGGGACCCTGATATAAGGCGTCACTCTGATGGGGACCCTGATATAAGGGGTCACTCTGATGGGGACCCTTAAATAAGGGGTTGCTCTGATGGGGACCCTGATATAAGGCGTCACTCGGATGGGGACCCTGATATAAGGGGTTACTCTGATGGGGACCCTGATATAAGGGGTCACTCTGATGGGGACCCTGATATAAGGGGTCACTCTGATGGGGACCCTGATATAAGGGGTCACTCTGATGGGGACCCTTAAATAAGGGGTTGCTCTGATGGGGACCCTGATATAAGGTGTCACTCTGATGGGGACCCAAGTATGCTGGGGGGTGGGGGGGCTCTGATATCAGGGGGGCTTTAATGTGGACTTTGATATAAGATGCTGATTGGGACTTTGATATAAGGGGTCGCTCTGACATAGTTACTATATAACTAACTATATAACTATATAACTAACTATATAACTATATAACTAACTATATAACTATATAACTATATAACTATGTAACTATGTAACTATATAACTATGTACACTAACTAAGTAACTACTTAGCTAACTATATAACTATATAACTATGTATCTATGTCTCCAAGCTGGTCCAATGTAACAATGTATAAAACCTCCATACCTGGAATTCTTCTGTATTCCCTGGAGGAACATAAGAATGGTATCATGAATTGAACAATCACATAGGAAGTATGACATGAAGACCTCCTTCTCCTACACCCGCAATGGTAGAGCCTAGTGGACCGAAGACCTCCCCATTCCTCAGCCATGGTCCATACTAGTCGGAATCCACAGACCTTATCCACCTCTACGGAACAAGTGCACAGAATCACGTGACAAGAGCTTGCAGTTCAACCAAAGGCCTGTGCAGGATTTACTAGTATGGTCCATGCTTGATGGAATCCATGTGAGTCTACAGACCTTGTCCACCTCAACGGAACAAGGGCACAGAATCATGTGACAAAAGCATGCAGTCCAACCGAAGGACCGTGCAGGGTTTAAAGGTACGGCCCATGGTTGACGGAATCCATGCGAGTCCACAGGCCTTGTCCACTTTAATTGCCATGGTGGAGACCAATGGACCGAAGACCTCCCTATTCCTCGGCCATGTATAATGGACTATAGCAGTGATGGGGAACCTTGGCACCACAGATGTTTTGGAACTACATTATCGGAAATCTGTGGTGCCAAGGTTCCCCATCACTGGACTATAGGTATTAAGGAGTGGTAAAGGGGGAGCGACGTGGTCCTCATTCTCCCGTGACCCGCGGCCCCGCATATCTCCAGTTCCACGTTGGCATTAGGAATACACAAGATGACTTTGAGATAGAACAGAGATCGCAAAATATGCATGAGGCAACTTTTTTTTTTTTTTTTTTGGCCGGTTTTGCTCGCAGACATTCTCATCTGGTCCCCATATTCTCCCCCAGCATGCTATTATTCATCAGACTCAAACGCCATCGCTACTTTTATCGCCGTCCGCTCTACGACTGATTTCTTTTTCTTTTTTTTTAGTTCTTTAATTAGAGAAAACGACAAGCTTGTAAGAAAGGGGTTAATTCACGCGACGGTTGTCGGCACCCGCGGTTAGTCAAAACGGTGGCGCTTTTTTTTTTCTCTTCTTTTCTTTTCTGTAGACCACACAAAGAACCCCGCTCAGCGCTTTAAATCTCCCCATGAAATATTGAAAGTGCTTTTACAGAGACGGTAACATGTTGAGGCAACAAAAAGGATAAAAAGAAAAAAAGAATTCTATTGAAGATGTCAAATAAGCAAAAAAGGGAAATGAAAGCACTAATTCTATTAAGGATCTGAGCTAATGAATCAAAACGGCAAGAAAGCATTATAATCCCGAAAGCGTTAGTGACAGACTCGCTTCAAACCTGCCATAAAACTGTCACACTGCTTACCTAACAACATGATTAATCTGCGCCGCGTACAATAGCATTTTTATAAACATCTAATCGAAATGATATTTCTCTTGGCTGCCTTCGGAGGCAAGCTGTTTATGATTAAGCGAAATTCTTTCTGCGCACACGCGGCGCGGCGGAAGGGGGGGGGGGGAACAGACTGCGAGGGAGCTCTCTGTTCGCTATGAAGGCAGGAAGCTGATAGGGGCCACGGCAAACCCAACTGCCAGGCGAAGAACCAGCCAGCGCCACCGCCTCGGCCTTCGGAAGGAAGGACGCCAAAGATGGAGTCTTGACAGAAAGCGACATGTTTTTTTGGGAATGGCGATTGGTGAGATTTTGAAGGATAATAAAAAAAAAAAAGAACAAGGAAAGGCCGATCTGTGACGGGAGGGGAGGTTTTTTTTTTTCTGTATTGAGCGAGGAAATTTATTTTTAAGATTTAGGAACCAACAATGGTGGGAATGGTTTATGAGCGTGTCTCGAATAAGAACCATCTAGAGTGCCTTGGACAAGTATTCATAGCCCTTGGAAATTTTCCAAATTTTTGTCATGTTACAACCAAAAACGGAAATGTATTTTATTGGGGTTTTATGATTTAGAGCAGGGGTCTCCAAACTACGGCCCTCCAGTTCTTCAGGAACTACAATACCCATCATGCCTAGTCATTTCTGTGAATGTCAGAGTTTTACAATGCCTCATGGGATATGTAGTTCCGCAATAGCTGGAGGGCCGTAGTTTGAGGATCCTTGATTTAGACCAGGGGTCTCGAACTGGTGGCCCTTCAGCTGTTGCGGAACTACAAGTCCCATCATGCCTCTGCCTGAGGGAGTCATGCTTGTAACTGTCAGCCTTGCAATGCGTCATGGGACTTGTAGTTTTGCAACAGCTGGAGGGCCACCAGTTTGAGACCAACTGATTTAGACCAACACAAAGTGGCACTTAATTGTGAAGTGGAAGGAAAATCTCCAAACTGCCGGATGTGGCCCTTTGCTAGCCTTCATGCAGCCCTTGAGGTCACTATTGCTCCCAACGATATGAGGTACTATTCCTCCCACTGACAAGAACAATGGGCCAATATTTCTTCCACTAATACCAATGATGGGGCACTACTTCCCCTCCTACTGACCACCAACACTAATGCCCCATACACACGATCGGACTTTCCGTCAACAAAACCGTGGATTTTTGTTCGAAGGTTGTTGGCTCCAACTTGTCTTACTTACACACGGTCACACAAATGTTGGCCAACAATTAACGAGCGTAGTGACGTACAGGATGTACGTGATACCTCCATTACAAACGCTAGTTTTACAAGATGGAGCGCTTCCGGCCCGTCCTTGATTGCAAGCATGCGTGGACTTTTGTGCGACGGACTTGTGTACACCCGATTGGAAAGTCCGACAACAAAATTGGTTGGCGGAAAATTTGAGAACCTGCTAGCCAACATTTTTTGTCGGAAAGTCCGACAACAAAAATTGGTGGGCGGAAAATTTGAGAACCTGCTAGCCAACATTTTTTGGCGGAAAGTCCGACAACAAATGCTCGATGGAGCGTACACGCGGTTGGACTTTCCTCCAACAAGCCCCCATCCAACATTTCCTGTCGGAAAATCCACGATCGTGTGTACGCGGCATAAGGCTGCGTTTATTCTCACTGATGCTGGGCCCGGGGCATTTTCTACTCCCACGGCCACAATCCGGCCCCCCCTAAAGGAAGGTCCGGAGTTAGGAGGAACGAATAAAGCAAAGGACTGGCATGACAGGGTGGAAGGGGAACCAGACAGTTGAGGGTTAATGTGCCAAAGAGATAGGTGATAGTTTCTTACGTGATTGGTGAGTAGACAGGGCGATGGGGAAGAGCGTAGGTGAAAGACTGGAGGAAGGGGTGGTACCGTAGCAGTTGACGTTGGGAAGCCATCAGAGGAACGTCTCGCCCTCAATCCCTGAGATAGGGTTAGTTGATTTTTAGGGTGTAGGCATGGCGATGGCTGTTGGGACCCCTTGGATGGGGTTAAAATATCTGTCGGTGGCATACAAGTGGGGAACCATCGTTGGTATGGTGTCCTCTGGTTGGGTGTGGTCCACTAAGAGGGACCAGGTAGTGGTAGACCTGTAAGGTCTGTGGGGCAAGTGTTAATGTCCCGGAGTCGGTGTTCTTGTGGCTGGGGACATCTAGCTTTGGTTTATGTTACTGTTTAAATTGTTATTTATTAATTATGTTGTTTAATAAAAGGCTGGACAGCCATTTAACTCCAACCAGTGTCATGTGTTTATTGGGACCTGGGGGGGCGGTTGGAGGTATAGGGGGTTAAATATGAGTAGGAGGGGGACTTCTGAGCTACCCTAGTCAAGTCTGAAGCACTGTAAACTGGCCCTTTGCTTGAAAAGTTTGGAGACTCCTGTGATAGACCGATACAAATTGCCACATAATTGTGAAGTGGAAGGAAAAATGATAAATGATACAAATAAATATGTGAAAAGTGTGTGGGGGGGGGGCATTTGTATGGCGCCCCCCGGAGTCAATACTTTGTAGAACCCCCTTTCTCCACAAGTCTTTTTGGGGATGTCTCTACCAGCTTTGCACATCTAGAGAGGACATTTCTGCCCATTCTTCTTTGTAAAATATCTCAAGCTCTGTCAGATTGGATGGAGAGCGTCTGTGAACAGCAATTTTCAAGTCTTGACACAGATTCTCAATGTGATTTAGGTCTGGACTGTGACTGGGACATTCTAACACATGAATAAGCTTTGATCTAAACCATTCCATTGTAGCTCTGGCTGGATGTTTCGGGTCGTTGTCCTGCTGGAAGTTGAACCTCCGCCCCGGTCTCAAGTCTTTTGTAGACTCTAACAGGTTTTCTTCTAAGATTGTCCTGTATTTGTCTCCATCCATCTTCCCATCAACTCTGACCAGCTTCCCTGTCCCTGCTGAAGAAAAGCATCCCCACCACATGATGCTGCCACCACCATGTTTCACGGTGGGGATGGTGTGTTCAGGGTGATGTGCAGTGTTAGTTTTCCCCACACATAGCGTTTTGCTTTTAGGCCAAAAAGTTGAATTTTGGTCTCATCTGACCAGATCACCTTCTTCCACATGTTTGCTGTGTCCTCCACATGGCTTCTCACAAACTACAAACAGGACTTCTTATGACTTTCTTTCACCAATGTCTTTCTTCTTGTCACTCTTCCATAAAGGGCAGATTTGTGGAGAACACGACTAATAGTTGTCCTGTGGACAGATTCTCCCACCTGAGCTGTGGATCTCTGCAGCTCCTCCAGAGTTACCATGGACCTCTTGGCTCTTCTCTGATGAATGCTCTCCTTGCCCGGCCGGTCAGTTTAGGTGGACGGCCATGTCTTGGTAGGTTTGCAGTTGTGCCAGTTGTTTCCATTTTCGGATGATGGATTGAACAGAGCTCTGTGAGATGTTCAAAGCTTGGGAGATTTTTTGATAACCTAACCCTGCTTTATACTTCTCCACAACTTTATCCCTGACCTGTCTGGTGTGTTCCTTGGCCTTCATGATGCTGTTTGTTCACTAAGGTTCTCTAACAAACCTCTGAGGGCTTCACAGAACAGCTGTATTTATACTGAGATTAAATTACACACAGGTGGACTCTATTTATTAATTAGGTGACTTCTGAAGGCAATTGGTTCCACTAGATTTTAGTTAGGGGGTATCAGAGTAAAGGGGGCTGAATACAAATGCCCCCCCCCCAACATTTTTCACATATTTATTTGTATAATTTATCATTTTCCTTCCACTTCACAATTATGAGCCACTTTGTGTTGGTCTATCACATAAAATCCCAATAAAATACATTTACATTTTTGGTTGTAACAAGAAATATGGGAAATGGGGTATGAATACTTTTTCAAGGCTATGTACACTCACCAGCCACTTTATTAGGTACACCTGTTTAATTGCTAATCAGCCAATCACATGACAACAACTCAATGCATTTCGGCATCTAGACGTGGTGAAGATGACTTGCTGAAGTTCAAACCGATCATCAGAATGGGGAAGAAAGGGGATCTCGGTGACTTTGAACGTGGCATGGTTGTTGGGGGCAGACGGGCTGGTCTGAGTATTTCTGGGATTTTCACACACAACCATCTCTCGGGATTACAGAGAATGGTGGAAAAAAGAGAAAATATCCAGTGAGCGGCAGTTGTGTGGAGGAAAATGCCTTGCGTTGATGTCAGAGGAGAATGGGCAGACTGATTCCAGATGATAGAAAGGCAACAGTTACTACAATAACCTCTCGTTACACCCAAGGTATGCAGAATATCATCTCTGAACACACAACACATCCAACCTTGAAGGAGATGGGCTACAGCAGCAGAAGACCACACCGGGTGCCACTCCTGGCAGAAAAGAACAGGAAACTGAGGCTACAATTGGCACAGGATCACCAAAACTGGACAATAGAAGATTGGAAAAACGTTGCCTGGTCTGATGAGTCTGGATTTCAGCTGCGACATTCAGATGGTGGGGTCAGAATTTGGCTCATGGATCCATCCTGCCTTGTATCACCGGTTCAGGCTGGTGGTGGGGGTGTAATGGTGTGGGGGATGGGGTATCACCGGTTCAGGCTGGTGGTGGGGGTGTAATGGTGTGGGGGATGGGATATCACCGGTTCAGGCTGGTGGTGGGGGTGTAATGGTGTGGGGGATGGGGTATCACTGGTTCAGGCTGGTGGTGGGGGTGTAATGGTGTGGGGGATGGGATATCACTGGTTCTGGCTGGTGGTGGTGGTGTAATGGTGTGGGGGATGGGGTATCACCGGTTCAGGCTGGTGGTGGGGGTGTAATGGTGTGGGGGATGGGGTATCACCGGTTCAGGCTGGTGGTGGGGGTGTAATGGTGTGGGGGATGGGGTATCACCAGTTCAGGCTGGTGGTGGGGGTGTAATGGTGTGGGGGATGGAGTGTCCCCATCTTCTGATGGCTCCTTCCAGCAGGATAATGCACCATGTCACAAAGCTCTAATCATCTCACCACTGGACAATGAGGTCTCTGTACTCCGATGGCCCCCACACTCACTAACAAGGGGGCCCCCAGATCCCGCCCCCCTCATGTGAATGGGTATCGGGTACATCGTACTCCTACCTATTCACCCAAAAAAGCAGTGAAATGTAAAAAAAAAAAAACAAGAGCTGTTTTTTGACAAGTCCTTTATTAGAAAAATAGCTCTGTCACCCCTCGGAGCCGTCTTCTCCCACTGCTGTTTTCTTCCTCGTCGCCGGTTACCCGCTAAAAAAAAAAAGACGCTCTTCTTCTCTGGCTGTCTTCCTCTGTTGTGTTGTCGCCCGCTGTCTGGCACCTCTTCTATAGCCATGGGGCGTGGCCATCTGATGACGTCACCCGGAGAGCTGCATGCTCGGATAAGTGTCTGGTGTGGATTTTGGGGGGGGGGGGGGGTGAACCCACGCCATTTTTTTGCGATTTTTTTCAGCTTCCCGTGTGTTGTGTTTGTGATGCGATTTTTGAATTGTTTCTGCAAACCGCAAAACGCACTAAAAAAACACATAGGTGTGAACACCCATTATCCCATATTCTGTGGTTTTTCACTTGTTCCTGTTCTCGCCTAATCGTAGTATCATTGAAACTTGAAGCTTAATCATCTACATGAGCTTCTTCTGAGCTGCAATGCTTCGGGCATTTTTGACCCCAATAGCCTTCAATGGAAGGAGTCCTGAAAAATGAGCAAACAAGTGCAGGGCTTGGCTGGGAAAGCTGGTCTTCTAATGACCACACCTGAAAGTACAAACCTCCGGGGAGGACGTGACTCCTGATCTACTGATTGTATGATGGACAGCCGAGCTCCAGGTCTGCTCAGGGATGATGAAGACAGACAGAGGTCAACAAGTAGGCAGCATGAGCCTTTGATGTTTGTTGCAAAACAGGTCCCTTGCATGAGAACGCCAAACCCTTTACTGGTAGTGTCTAATGGTTTATTGAAATGGTAATGGTGTGTTTTAAGTGGTTGCCGCATCGGAAGTACACTGTATTACCAAAAGTATTGGGACGCCTACCTTTACACGCACATGGACTTTAATGGCATCCTAGTCTTAGATTGTAGGATTGAGCGAGAGTTTGGGGTGGAGGAACTTCACTGGTACTATCCTCAACCCGATAGAACACCTTTGGTATGAATTAGAGCGGAGACTGCAAGCCAGGCCTTCTCGTCCAACATCAGTGCCTGACCTCACAAATGCGCTTCTGGAAGAATGGTCAAACATTCCCATAGACACCCTCCTAAACCTTGTGGACGGCCTTCCCAGAAGAGTTGAAGCAGTTATAGCTGCAAAGGGCGGAGCCAACGCAATATTGAACCCTACGGACTAAGACTGGGATGTCATTAAAGTTTATGTGTGTGTAAAGGCAGGTGTCCCAATACTTTTGGTAATATAGTGTATACTCGGTTTTTGGAGTTTTAGCAATTATATAACCGTTACGCATCAGCAAAGATGGCGTACAATACAAGGAGGCGTCATTGGTTAATGCGTGATTGTATAAGGAGGTTCTCGTACCCGGAAAATTCACCTTCACTGAGATCAATCACCAAATTCCCTTTAACTGATGTTCTCCTTGTCTGCTATACACCATCCTTCCATCCATCCATCCCCTATAATGTGAAGACATCAGGCTGTGAAATAAATATACATGCTGTAACCGATCAATTATAAGTATGTCACCCAGGAATTCAAAACATGAAGATGTGTGTCCCTTTGTAGTATCAGAGCCATTGATATATGACTTGTCACATGTAAGCATTAAAAAAAAAACTAAAGGATCTGTTGAGATGTGTTCTTCAAAGAAAATGAGTGTTCGTCGTATTCATTGGGTAATATGTCCATTGATAATTGAACAGTTTCCCCCACCCCTCTCTGCCAATCCCTCCATTGGCCACCACTCAGTGTCCCCCAACCCTCTCTGCCAATCCCTCCATTGGCCTCCACTCAGTGTCCCCCAACCCTCTCTGCCAATCCCTCCATTGGCCTCCACTCAGTGTCCCCCAACCCTCTCTGCCAATCCCTCCATTGGCCACCACTCAGTGTCCCCCAACCCTCTCTGCCAATCCCTCCATTGGCCTCCACTCAGTGTCCTCCACCCCTCTCTGCCAATCCCTCCATTGGCCTCCACTCAGTGTTCTCCACCCATCTCTGCCAATCCCATCACTGTCCCCCACCTAGGGTTGTCACCTCTTTCCTTTAAACCCGAACACTTATGAATTACACGGGTTCTGAGGCTAATTTAATGCAGATAAAACACCAAGTGAGTTTAATTACCACCTTAATCAGTCAAAGAACCTGTGTAATTAATATGTGTTCAGGGGGTGGCATCCCTACCCCCACCGCTCTCTACCAATCCCTCCTCTGGCTTCCATTTAGTGTCCTCCACCCCTCTCTGCCAATCCCTCCTCTGGCTTCCATTCAGTGTCCTCCACCCCTCTCTACCAATCTCTCCACTGGCCTCCATTCAGTGTCCTCCACCCCTCTCTGCCAATCCCTCCACTGGCCTCCGCTCAGTGTCCTCCACCTCTCTCTACCAATCCCTCCACTGGTCTCTGCTCAGTGTCCTCCACCCCTCTCTGCCAATCCCTCCATTGGCCTCCGCTCAGTGTCCTCCACCTCTCTCTACCAATCCCTCCACTGGTCTCTGCTCAGTGTCATCCACACATCTCTGCCAATCCCTCCACTGGCCTCCTTTCAGTGTCCTCCACTCCTCTCTGTCAATCACTTCACTGGCTTCCATTCAGTGTCCTCCACCCCCCTCTACCAATCCCTCCACTGACCTCTGCTCAGTGTCTTCCACCCCTCTCTGCCAATCCCTCAATTGACCTCCGCTTAGCGTTCTCCACCCTTCTCTGCCAATCCCTCCACTGGCTTCCATTCAGAGTCTTCCACCCCTCTCTACCAATCCCTCCACTGGCCTCCTCTCAGTGTACTTCACTCCTCTCTGCCAATCCCTCCACTGGCCTCCATTCAGTGTCCTCTACCCCTCTCTGCCAATCCCTCCACTGGCCTCCTCTCAGTGTCTTCCACCCCTCTCCGCCAATCCCTCCACTGGCCTCCTCTCAGTGTCTTCCACCCCTCTCCGCCAATCCCTCCACTGGTCTCCAGTCAATATCCTCCACCCCTCTCTGCCAATCCTTCCGCTGGCCTCTGTTAACTTGTCAAAGTAAAAATTACCAACAACATTTAAAGCCTTCCACAACACTGCCCTGAGCTGCATCACTAATCTCATTCCAAAATTTCACCCAACCCGTCCTCTCCACTCCTCCCAAGACCTCCTGTTCTCTAGCTCCCCCATCTGCCTCCCATTCTATGAAGGACTTCTCCAGAGCCTATCCCATCCCCTGGAACTCTCTTTACCCCAATCTGTTGACATATCTCCTGCTTTAGCCATCTTTGGGTAATCCTCAAGGTCCTACTACAATTATATTGTAACTGTACTGTCTCCCTTTATATTGTAAAACGCTGCACAAACTGTTGGTGCTATATAAAACCTGTATAATTATTATTAATATACAAGAGTTATATAGCGCCAATAGATTGTGCAGCGCTTTACAATGTTAGGGAAGACGGTACTGTTTTCTTTTTTCTGTTTTAAAGCCTGTGGTGTGTGAACACACTCAGACTCCACCCGGTGCAAAAAAAAGTGCACACGAAAAGTAAAAACACAAAAGGTCCACAGGGTGTACACATGGTCCTCCTCCAAAGAGAAATTACCCTAGCCCTGATCCCCCGGGGCATTAGGCTCCTGACGGGGACTGGGGTACTTCACTGGTCCACCTGGCCAAAACCAGGCGGACCCTGTTCTCTGGGAGGTCTGCCAGAACAGTACAACCCAAGTACTGGGTGGGGCTACCCCAAAGGGAGACCCCATGAGAGACGGCGAACTAAGCCAGAAGGCCATATTCACCCCCTCCCAAGACTTTCAGGGCAGGCCCGAGGACCCACACAATACTAATGAAACCTGAAAAAGACGTGTACAGTGCAACCAAAAGTAAAGACAAACGTGACAAACACACACATAAGGGGGGGGGGGATGACAGTGGAGAAGTGCTACGGGTGCCATTGTGCAATTAAATGCAATACATTGTGCAATACAATGGCACCCGTTGTGGATGGCTTTGTAACTTATTGTTAGTATTTTGAATTTAATTCGTTGGGCGAGTGGCAGCCAATGGAGGGATTGGCAGAGAGGGGTAGCAGACACTGAGCGGTTTGTAAGGTGGATGAGTCTGGCAGCAGCATTCATGATGGATTGAAGGGGGGAGGAGTCTATTTAAAGGTAAGCCAATGAGGAGTGAGTTGCAGTAGTCGAGGCAAGAGATTACCAGGGAGTGAATCAGGAGCTTTGTGGTTTCGTTGGTTAGAAAGGGACGTAGTTTAGAGATGTTGCGGAAGTTGAGGCAGAAGCTTTGGAAATTGATTGGATGTGGTGCCGAAAGGAGAGTTCAGAATCCAGGATAACACCTAGCACCCTGACATGTGGGGACGGGTGGATGGTTGTGCCATTGCTCTTGACAGAGAAGTCAGGGGAAGAGGCACGTGGGGGAGGAAATATTATAAGCTCGGTTTTGGACAAGTTGAGTTTGAGGAAGTGGTGTGACATCCATACAGATATGTCGGTTAGTAAGTTAGTGATGCGTGAGGAGACTGATGGAGTGAGTTGAGGGGGGGAGAGATAGATTTGTGTGTCGTCAGCGTAGAAATGGTATTGAAAGCCGTGAGAGGCTATCAGCTGACCCAGGGAAGAGGTGTAGATTGAAAGTAAAAGAGGTCCAAGAACAGAACCTTTGGGGGACCCCGACAGAGAAGGGAAGAGGAGTGGAGGAAGTAGAATTGTAAGTGACACTGAAGGTGCGTTGGGATAGGTAGGATGAGAGCCACTGAAGAGCACAGTCACCGAGACCGAGGGAGTAAAGTTTTTTGAGGAGGATGGGGTGGTCAACCGTGTCAAAGGCAGCTGAAAGGTCCAGAAGTAGGAGTAGGAGTGTCCATTGGCTTTCGCAGTTAGTAGGTCATTTGTGAGTTTTAAAAGAGCAGTTTCTGTGGAGTGTTGAGGGCGAAATCCAGATTGAAGGGGATCAAGAAGGGTATTTAGAAGGTTATTCTTAATGAGGTGGTCACTCAGTTGGTTGTAAACCAGGCGTTCAAGGAGTTTAGAGGAAAAGGGGAGCAAGGAGATAGGACGTAGGTTGTTAAGATTGGTAGGGTCCAAGGATGGCTTTTTAAGTATGGGGGTGACCAGTGCATGTTTTAGAGCGTCGGGGAAGACGTCAGAGGTGAGGGAGAGATTGAAGATGTAGGTTAGAGAGTGTAGGATGGGGTCAGAAGGCGACAGTAGTGTTTGAGAGGGAATAGGATCCAGGGGACAGGTGGTTAGGTGGGCGTTAGAAAGGAGTTTAGCAACTTCATCTGTAGTAGTAGATTTGAATAAGGGGCGTGTCAATTGTACCTGTTGATATGGGGTCTTAGCTGGGGGAGATTTCATCATGGATTGTATCACTCTTGTTTTTTAAGTGATTAGCGATATCTTGGGCAGTGAATGAGTTTGTGGGGGGAGGCGGTGGAGGACCAAGTAGAGAGTTGAAGGTAGAGAAAAGTTTACGGGGACTGGATGAGAAGGTGTTAATAAGAGTTGTAAAATAGGTTTGCTTGGCAGTGTGGAGGAAAGAATAGTATATAGTATGACCTCAGTCTCCAACCACTCCATCTATGTTTTTGATACACAGTTAATAAATGTGACTTATTTTTTGTAGCACCTTCCTGGTTAGGCTGCTAGGTTACATTTCGTTTTTTTTTTTGCTTCACTGTAATAATGAGCGGAGCAGTGATTGATTGATTTTGTCTGTTCTGGGCTTCCTAAGATTGTTGTTTGATTTCTCCCACCTGTCTTTGGAAGAAACTTCCAGAATATAGGGCAGGGAGATGCAGATGACCAGTATGAATATTTCTCATTCCCCAGCCAGTGTCTGGAGGGAGGCGTCCATAAGGTGGGCCGTGTGCTGATGAATGTTTGGGAAGCTCTGGGTGAGCGTGTTTCCTCTCCAAGGAGGGTTCCAGTCTCCAAAGGAAACACTCTCTGCATCCCAGCACCGCGGCACTGAAAAAGACGGCACTGTGAGGCGAAATTATCTGACACCAATGCTGGGGGTTAATATTGCATCCACTGACACCAATGCTGGGGGTTAATATTGCATCCACTGACACCAATGCTGGGGGTTATTATTGCATCCACTGACGCCAATTCTGGTGGTTACTGACACCAACCTAGGGGGTTATTATTGCATCCACTGACACAAATACTGGGGGTTATTGCTGCATCCATTGACGCTAATGCTGGGGGTTATTATTGCATTCACTGACACCAATGCTGGGGGTTATTATTGCATCCACTGACACCAATACTGGCAGTTATTATTGCATCCACTGACACCAATGCTGGGGGTTAATATTGCATCCACTGACACCAATACTGGCAGTTATTATTGCATCCACTGACACCAATGCTGGGGGTTAATATTGCATTTACTGACACCAATGCTGGGGGTTATTATTGCATTCACTGACACCAATGCTGGGGGTTATTATTGCATTCACTGACACCAATGCTGGGGGTTATTATTGCATTCACTGACACCAATGCTGGGGGTTATTATTGCATCCACTGACACCAATACTGGCAGTTATTATTGCATCCACTGACACCAATGCTGGGGGTTATGATTGCATCCACTGACAACAATGCTGGGGGTTATTATTGCATTCACTGACACCAATGCTGGGGGTTATTATTGCATTCACTAACACCAATGCTGGGGGTTATTATTGCATTCACTGACACCAATGCTGGGGGTTATTATTGTATCCACTGACACCAATACTGGCAGTTATTATTGCATCCACTGACACCAATTCTGAAGGTTATTATTGCATCCACTGACACCAATGCTGAAGGTTATTATTGCATCCACTGACACCAATGCTGAAGGTTATTATTGCATCCACTGACACCAATGCTGAAGGTTATTATTGCATCCACTGACACCAACATTGGGGGTTATTATTGCATCCACTGACACCAATGCCGGGGGTTATTATTGGATCCCCTGACACCAATGTTGGGGGTTGTTAATGTATCCACTGACGGCAATGCTGGGGGTTATTATTGCATCCACTGACACCAATGCTGGGGGTTATTAGTGTGCCCATTGCCACCAATGTTGAGGGTTATTGCATTCACTAATACCAATGCTGGGGGTTATTATTACCGTGGCCATTGACAATATTGTATGGGATTAATATTGCATTAACTGACACCAATGCTGGGAGTTATTATTGTATTCACTAATGATGGGGGCTTATTGTACCCCAGCTCTCCTTTCAGGGTGCCTTGCTGTACGCTGCAAAAAGTGCAGCAGTACAGAAATTTTCGGGCATTTATTGATTGAGGTTCATTACAGAACATTTATTATGACTGGGCTGTCCAGCTTCATGCAATGCACCTCAACACATAAAAGCCCACTAGTATTGTGTGGCCCTCTGGAAGTGTTGGGGTGGGCGGGGGGGCGCACGTGAGGCCCTCTATTATTTTGAAGACGGGTCACCATTAGTTTAGCTCTTCTGCACTACATTCAGAACTAAACTAAACATTTTTGGCAGAGTCTGGCTCTAATTCCACCCCAGGCAATGCGTGTTTCCGGTCACCAGTAATGTAGTCATCCAGCGACTTGTCCATGGACTCCGGTAGGGAAGACAAATCATCAGAGTGCCAGGCCGTGTTTTATCTCTTTGTAAATCGAGTCGATTTTCCTTTTACCGGAAATATGATATATTGCAGACCATTAAGTAAACCATGTCCCTTAATGTACTTTAATACTGTTTTCCAGTTTGAGGGGGCTACACCAATTTCCCCAATGGCATCATTATCTATGAGCTCACAAGGAGCATTTTTTAATCCCTGAGACAATAATGATTTTTTTTCCTGTAAATGCAACAATTGAAAATAACAATAACCATTTTTTTTTTTTTTCGGAGCGATGCCAACTAATCACAAATGAAAATTTATGTTGCAAGCAAAGAAATGAGTTGGCCCAAGTATTGGAGGTTGACCTTGGTCGTCAGCTGCTTCAAATGCAAAGAGTGGCCTCCAAGGGCGAGTTTTCATTTAACAATTTTATGAATGGAGATTTAAAGTAACTGGAAAGGATCGGGGTTTTTTTTTTTTTCAGCCTGAATGTGGCGAAACTCTCTACCGCCACCTCTGACACTGCCCTGTCCTCTCCAACTTATCACTGGTAGAGATGAGCTTGAGCGTGTTTGGATGCTTCTTATCTGAACACACTTGGCTGAGGTCACCAATGGGAAGTGGTCACCTGAAGGCCAATCATCTGAGTTGGGGGCATTCTCTTCTACATGTACGAATGATGGCCCATTTCAGATGACAGATCCTGGGGGGGCTCAGCCAAGTGGGTTCGGGAGAGCATCTGACTACGCTCACGCTCATTTCTAGTCATTGGTAAACACAGAAGCCGGTAGAGGAAGTTTTCTGAGCTACTCACTTCCTCTGCTGGCTTCTGTGGTTATCAGTGAGAGCGGACCTCTTCAGAGCCACCACACCAGCCTCTCAGCTCATCCCTACAGCTGAAGACTTCTTCCTGGCATTCTTGGGTGAGTGGTAGGAGAACTCTGTACTGTGTGTGGAGGGGTGCCCTGTACTGTGAGGGGCTATATTGTGGAGGGTGTCCTGTACTGTGGGGGGTGTTCTGTACTGTGAGGGCTCTGGGTTGAAAAAGGGGGCAGTGGAATTCTGTACGGGAGGAAGAGGGGATGCTCTGTAATGGGTAGAAGAAGGGGGAGATGCTGTACTAGGGGTGAGGGAATTCTGTACTAGGGGTAAGGAAGATCTTTACTGTGACAGAAGGGGGGGGGGGTAGGATTCAGTTCTGGAAGAGAAGGGGTGGGGGGAGAATTTTGTACATGCTGAGGGTGTTTCGAGTAAAACTGTACTGTGGGGGGTGTGCTGTACTGGGTGGAGGTAGGGGGAGACACTGTACTGTGGGTGAAGGAGCTCTATACTGGGAGGAAGGGGGGATGGGGAGAGCTGTGTACTGGGGGGTGGGGGGAGAACTCTGTACAGGAAGGGTGGGTTTGGAGGAAAGCTCCGTACTGTGACGGATGCTCTGTACTGAGTGGCAGTAGGGGGAGATGATGTACTGGGGGTGAGGAAGATCTGTACTGCGAGAGAAAGGGGGGGCTATGTACTGGAGGAGAGGGGAGATGATGTACTGGGGGTGAGGAAGATCTGTACTGAGAGAGAAAGGGGGGCTCTGTACTGGAGGAGAGGGGAGATGATGTACTGGGGGTGAGGAAGATCTGTACTGAGAGAGAAAGGGGGGCTCTGTACTGGAGGAGAGGGGAGATGATGTACTGGGGGTGAGGAAGATCTGTACTGGGAGAGAAAGGGGGGGCTCTGTACTGGAGGAGAGGGGAGATGATGTACTGGGGGTGAGGAAGATCTGTACTGGGAGAGAAAGGGGGGGCTCTGTACTGGAGGAGAGGGGAGATGATGTACTGGGGGTGAGGAAGATCTGTACTGGGAGAGAAAGGGGGGCTCTGTACTGGAGGAGAAGGGATGGGGGGAGAATTATGTACAGGGGGAGGGGGTTTGGGGGAAAGCTCTGTACTCTGGGTGGTGCGCTGTACTGGGTGGAGGTAGGGGAAGACATTGTACTGTGGGTGAGGGAGCTCTATACTGGGAGAAATGGGGGATGGGGAGAGCTGTGTACTGGGGGTTGGGGTTGGGGGAGAACTCTGTACAGTAAGGGGGGTTTGGGGGAAAGCTCTGTACTGTGAAGGATGCTCTGTACTGAGTGGCAGTATGGGGAGATGCTATACTGGGAGTGAGGGAGCCCTTTATTGGGAGAGAAAGGGGGGAACTGTAATGGGGGTGGGGGGAGAACTCTGTACAGAATGGGGGGTTTGTGGGGAAGCTCTGTACTGTGAGGGATTCTCTGTACTGGGTGTTGGTAGGGGGGGAACTGGACTGAGGAAGAAGGGGGGGGGAAGATGCATCAAAAGTGCATCAATGAGCCTTTCCTCCCCACCTCCATCAATGAGCTTTGGACACCCATGACCCTGTCTCCGGTTGACATCGATGAGCGAGTTTGGGGTGGAGGAACTTGACTGGCCTGCACAGAGTCCTGACCTCAACCCGATAGAACACCTTTGGGATGAATTAGAGCGGAGGCTGCAAGCCAGGCCTTCTCATCCAACATCTGTGCCTGACCTCACAAAAACACTTCTGGAAGAATGGTCAAATTTTCCCATAGACACCCTCCTAAACCTTGTGTACAGCTTTCCCAGAAGAGTTGAAGTTGTTATAGCTGCAAAGGGCGGAGCCAACTCAATAATGAACCCTACGGACTAAGACTGGGATATCATTAAAGTTCATGTGTGCGTAAAGGCAGGCGTCCCAAAACTTTTGGTAATATAGTGTATATCCCAGCTACTTTCAGGTGCCATTGTAACGAGATAATCAATGTTATTCACTTTACCTGTCAGCAGTGGCGGCTGGTGCTCAAATTTTTTTTGGGGGGGCAAACAGTGAAAAGTGAAAAATTCTGAAAAAAAAAATACATCAATTGCAGCCTCACTGTGCCCATCAAACGCAGCCCCTGTGCCCATCAATTGCAGCCTCACTGTGCCCATCAAACGCAGCCACTGTGCCATCAAACGCAGCCACTGTGACATCAAACGCAGCTACTGTGCCCATTAAACGCAGCCACTATGCCCATCAATTGCAGCCTCACTGTGCCCATCAAACGCAGCCACTGTGCCCATCAAACGCAGCCACTGTGCCATCAAACGCAGCTACTGTGCCCATCAATTGCAGCCTCACTGTGCCCATCAATTGCAGCCACTGTGCCCATTAAATGCAGCCACTGTGCCCATTAAATGCAGCCACTGTGCCCATCAAACGCAGCCACTGTGCCCATCAAATGGAGCCACTGTGCCCACCAAATGCAGCCACTGTGCCATCAATTGCAGCCACTGTGCCCATCAAATGCAGCCACTGTGACCCCCTCCCGTCCGATGTCTGACCGGTAATTACCCCATCTTGGTGGCGGCTCAGGCAGCGTCGAGCTGTGTCCTCCGTGTATCTCATCTTCCTGCTTCCTTCCAGGTGTCCCAATAGGATCGCCTGTCCTTTCAGCCGATCAGGTGATGGATATTAGACCCGCACTACCTGATTGGCGGAGAGGCGGTACAGTGTTAGAACAGCAAATATGCGTTTGTTTTTATAACACACTTGGGTGGGCACCGAGCGCAATGCTCTGCGCTCCGAGTCCACCTTTTTTGAAGCCTATTAGAGCCTACGACTCTAATCAGGTGCGTCAAAATAACAAAATAACACCCCCCCCCCCGCCACTGTAATTCAGGCGTCTGGCGTCCGAAAAGGGGCCGGACGCCTGAATAGGGGGTGGCCACGGCAGCCATGGATAGATTCATGCTATGCATGAATCTATCCATTATTCATAGTGGGGGCGGCGCCCATGCGCCTTTAATGGACGCACCGCCTGTGGCTGTCAGTGGACAGAATGTTATGGTTGATCGGTGTATGTGAGATAGGATTGCAAGGTCACGGGGAGCAGGAACTGATACTGTATGAATGTACAATATACGTACATTGCTGGGATGTCGGTGCCACATAATTACCTGTAATAAATACAAAATAAGCTAAACATTGTGTGCATGGTCTGATTTGATGCACGTCGAATAAATGTGTTTAAAAGACCTATTTCATCAAGAATCAGCTATTATAACAAACAAAAAAAACGTTGAAAACCGACGAGTCCCACCTCAGCGAGATGTGAAAAGTTCATGTAATGAAAGCAGATTGACATAAGAAAGGTTACTGTAGCTGAACTCCTGTGTCAGCAATCAGTGACTGCCCCAGACAATGGAGTGAACCTGGGTGACACCATCCAGAGAGCAGATTGACCCAGGAACAAGATTTACGCTGATATCTCATTACGTTTTATGACTCCTCAATGAATGTGCACAGTAAGGGGTTTCCTATTGGAATCCCAACTTCAAAAGTGATGGATCTGAGAGGTGGACAGGTCCTCTGAAGATGTGTAAAGAAGATATGGTGACAGAACAAAAAAAAAAAGGAAAAAAAAACTTGAAGGGGCAATAAACTTCTGGCTTCCCAGCCTTTTTTTTCGGCTCATTGATCAAGGTGGCTGACAGGCAGTCTAAATCATTCCGGTGATTGACAGGAGAGAGTTGAAGGCAGACCTCTGGGTGAACCTCGGTTGACCTCATGAAAGTTTGGGAAGTGACTCTGATCTTTGCTGATTCGTGGGAGGAACCACCTTCTGAGGCCTGATGGGCCTTTGACATGGAGAAGTTGGGCAGGTTTCCTGCCTCAGGTTCAGTTGTAATTCCAAGAGGTCTGTGTGTATATGCGAGGTCCCCCTGCTGAGGACACATGCTCCCTATTGTACAATCCTTACAGCCAACTCCTCAGGAGGCCCTTTCATCCTCTGATATGGGAGTTCGGCACCTCCCTTCTCTTTTTGTAACACCACCAACAACAATGCTTTGGATGAAAAGAACCTGTCCTGTTTTCAGAAGAAAGGCTGTTTGAAGTATGCCCATCGCTACAGAAACCGAGACTACTACTCCGTCAGGTCTGAGTTTGTCCACTCTGAGGGCAAAGAGGGTCACCTTTAAATGTATAATATTCAATAAACCATCACTACCACAACATCAGGTCTGAGTTTGTCCACTCTGAGGGCAAAGAGGGTCACCTATAAATGTATAATATTCAATAAACCGGGACGACCACTCCGTCAGGTCTGAGTTGTCCACTCTGAGGGCAAAAAGGGTCACCTATAAACGTATAATATTCAATAAACCGGGACGACCACTCTGTCAGGTCTGAGTTAGTCCACTCTGAGGGCAAAGAGGGTCACTTCTAAACGTACAATATTCAATAAACCGGGACTACCACTCCGTCAGGTCTGAGTTTGTCCACTCTGAGGGCAAAGAGGGTCATCTATAAATGTATAATATTCAATAAACCGGGACTACCACTCCGTCAGGTCTGAGTTTGTCCACTCTGAGGGCAAAGATGGTCACCTATAAACGTATAATATTCAATAAACCGGGACTACTACTCTGTCCGGTCTGAGCCCGTTCACTCCGAGGGGCCATAGTGTGTACACAACTTTCCACATCCGATCCAGACTTTCCAAATGAAAATTTCCAAACTCCAAAATTTTTCTTGTGCATGAACGGAACAAACGATTTTCATCCAATGTATATGGTTTTCATACGAGAAATCCAATGCGAAAGATTGTACGATCAGAAAGAATAAACAACAATAATCTACGCTACCATGTTTCTACATCAAACAAAAGAAAAAAGCCTTTGTCGTTCGAAAATTTTCATACAATTAGTACCATCCTTGGGTTTGACCTGTTGTGAAACATCAAGGAAAACCAGACAACTGTTCGTCCGATTCTCTTATAGTGTGTACCCAGCTTAAGGGTTTACTATAAATGTATAATAAGCCACATCACATCGATAGAGGTACCCCTGTCATAAGTACATGTTGCATTCCAACTGTGGGTGAAGGATTGTGTATATGGGATTGTATTTTTTTTTTTTGGTTGAACTAGATGGACTTGTGTCTTTTTTCAACCTGACTAACTATGTAACTATGTAACATTCTAGAACAGGGGTCTCCACACTCTTCAGTCTAGGATGGGGGTCTTCACACAGTCTAGGACAGGGGTCTCCACACTCTTCAGTCTAGGATGGGGGTTTCCACACTCTTCAGTCTAGGACGGAGGTCTTCACATTCTTCAGTCTAGGATGGAGGTCTTCACACTCCTCAGTCTAGGATGGGGGTCTCCACATTCTTCAGTCTAGGATGGAGGTCTTCACACTCTTCAGTCTAGGACGGAGGTCTTCACACTCTTCAGTCTAGGATGGGGGTCTCTACACTCTTCAGTCTAGGACGGGGGTCTCTACACTCTTCAGTCTAGGATGGGGGTCTCCACACCCTGCAGTCTAGGACAGGGGTCTCTACACTCTTCAGTCTAGGATGGGGGTATCCACACCCTTCAGTCTAGGACAAGAGTCTCCACACTCTTCAGTCTAGGACGGGGGTCTCCACATTCTTCAGTCTAGGATGGAGGTCTTCACACTCTTCAGTCTAGGATGGGGAGTCTCCACACTCTTCAGTCTAGAACAGGGGTCTCCACAGTCTTCAGTCTAGGACAGGGGTCTCTACACCCTTCAGTCTAGGATGGGGGTCTCCACACTCTTCAGTCTAGGATGGGGGTCTCCACACTCTTCAGTCTAGGACGGGGGTCTCCACACTCTTCAGTCTAGGACGGGGGTCTCCACACTCTTCAGTCTAGAACAGGGGTCTCCACACTCTTCAGTCTAGGACGGGGGTCTCCACACTCTTCAGTCTAGAACAGGGGTCTCCACACTCTTCAGTCTAGGACAGGGGTCTCTACACCCTTCAGTCTAGGATAGGGTGTCTTCACACTCTTCAGTCTAGGGTGGGGGCCTCCACACTCTTCAGTCTAGGACGGGGGTCTCCACATCTTTCAGTATTAGGGCCATATCATATATTTTACAAATGCTCGCGGGCTGAAAGAAATGAGTTTAATACACAAATGAATAAAACTGAAATTAATGAAAGTGTTTCAGAGCATTAGAGGAAGAACTTCAGGAAAACAAGGCCAAGAAATTCCAAATAATCTCGAACCATTAATAAAGGGAGTGCAAAAATACAATCAGTCTGCACCTTTCTCATCAGATTCCCTCCTTACATCAGAGTCTCTTCTTACATTAGAAACCCCACCAGAGTCCCCCTAACATCAGAGCTCCCATCAGCTTCCTCCCTCACTTCATCAGAGTGACTCCATAAATCAGAAATCCCCCTTACATCAGGGGCTCCCATCAGAGCCCCCTTTATTAGGGTCCCCATCAGTTTCCCCCCTTACATTAGAAACCCCACCAGAGTCCCCCTAACATTAGGATCCCCATCAGCGCCCCCCTTACATCAGAGTCCATATCAGTGCCCCTCCTTACATTAAAAACCCCACCAGAGCCCCCCTAACATCTGAGCCCCCATTAGAGTCCCCCCTCACTTTAGGGCCCCCATCAGAGTGCCTCCTTATATCAGAGTCCCCCTTACATCAGGGTCCCCATCAGAGCCCCCCTTTCATTAGGGTCCCTATCAGTTTCCCCATTTGATTTAGAATCCCCACCAGAGTATCCTTAACATCAAAGCCCCCTTACATTGGAGTCCCCATCAGTGTCACTATTTAGTTTCTACTAGCATCCCCTTAACGTCAGAGTCCCCACTCAGTTCAGAGTCCCTATCAGAGTCCCCCTTTACATTAGATTCCCCCCTCACGTCAGAGTCCCCATCAAAGTTCCCCCTTACATCAGAGTTCCCCTTTATTTCAGGTTCCCTAGAGTCCCCCCCCCCTCATACATCAGTGTCTCCATCAAAGTCCCCCTTTACTGTTGGGGGTAAAGGAGCAGAGGCTGTGCGGACTGTATAAAACCTTGTAGTGGGCGGCATGTGAAGACCCCTCTTCTAACAATTTATTTTACATGTTTGGAATTTGTAATCTTAAGATCCTTATTAATAATTATATAATTTCTGACTTTGTTTTCTTTGTGGTTGGGACTGGTTTTGTGTTCAGGACAAGTTTAGCAATTGGATATTTTTGTAATTCAGGACTGGTTTAGCGGGTGGGACTAGTTTTGTGATTGTGACTGGTTTTGTGATTGTGACTAGTTTAGTGGTTGGGACTGGTTTAGTGTTCGGGACTGGTTTAGTGGTTGGGTTTTTCTGTTGTTTTTCAGGACTGGTTTAGTGGTTGGGTATTTCTGTTGTTATTCGGGACTGGTTTAGTGGTTGGGACTGGTTTAGTGGTTGGGTATTTCTGTTGTTATTCGGGACTGGTTTAGTGGTTGGGACTGGTTTAGTGTTCAGGAATGGTTTAGTGGTTGGGGCTGGTTTTATGTTTGGAACTAATTTATTGTTTAGGACTGTTCTTTTTTTTTTTTCTTTGGGACTGGTTTAGTATTTGGGACTCCTTTAGTGGTTGGAACTGGTTTTGTGTTCGGAACAGGTTTAGTGGTTGGGAATGTTTTTGTTTTTTGTTCAGGACTGGTTTAGTGGCTGGGACTGATTTAGTGTTTGGGACTGGTTTTGTGTTTTGTTTTTTGTTTTTTTATTCATGACTATTGTATAACAGATGTACACTGCTTACTATCTGCTGCCAGACCAACCCCCCCAGAACCTAATTACCCATACCTATTTACCCAATAACTGAGACCACACCAAGCTGGAGTAATTATCGGCCGTGGCAGCCATTTTATTAACACTCAAATAAAATTAACATTAACTTTATAAAACATCTGTTAGAGCCACCCCCATCAGTTAAATACTCACGTTGGTCTTTGCAGGAAAAAAAAAACAATCTTGCCAGTCTCCACTCCGGCACTGCGGTACCATAAACTGAACTAGGCCTCCAGCTGACAAACTAGCTCAGGAGACAACAAACCACTGACCGCTGTGCCACCATTAACCAAATTCCAGCGAAACCACCGTTAGCTGGAATACCACCAACTGGACCCATACCACGACGGGTCCCAAACTCTTCCGTATCCGGGGTTTCTTCCTTTCTTCCTTCACCCGCAAAGACCAACACCCCGCCTCTGCCACAACATCCACTGCTCTGTAGAAGGCAAAATCATGTAGATTAACCCAAGAACCACCATACTTACCGCAATCAGGGAGGGAGGGTGGGAAGCTCACTCCTCCTGTCGCACTGAGCTGGGGAGGGACTCACACTCTCCTCAATGAACCTCCGCTCCCCCCCATCTCCCTGTGCCAATCCACTTCCTCTTTGCAAAAAACTTCCTTGCAGATGCCCACTGTTAACCCTGTCGTGTACGCCCTTCGTTAATTTCTTTGGACTGGTTTAGTGGTTGGGACTGGTTTAGTGGTTGGGATTGGTTTAGGACTGGTTTAGTGGCTGGGACTGGTTTAGTGGTTGGGACTGGTTTAGTGGTTGGGACTGGTTTAGTGGTTGGGACTGGTTTTGTGTTTGATACTGGTTTAGTGGTTGGGACTGTTTTTGTTTGTTTTGTTTTTTTGTTCAGGACTGGTTTAGTGGTTGGGACTGGTTTTGTGTTCAGGAATGGTTTAGTGTTTAGGACTGTTCTTTTTTTTGGGGGGGGGGGGACAGGTTTTGTGTTTGGGACTGGTTTTGTGTTTGGGACTGGTTTTGTGCTTGGGACTAGTTTAGTGGTTGAGACTGGTTTAGTGTTTGGGACTGGTTTAGTGTTTGGGACTCCTTTAGTGGTTGGGACTGGTTTTGTGTTCGGGACTAATTTAATAGTTTGGTTTTGTTTTTTTGTTCGGGACTGGTTTAGTGATTGGGACTAGTTTTGTGTTTAGGACTGGTTTAGTGGTTGGGATTGGTTTTGTGTTTGGGACTGGTTTAGTGGCTGGAACTGTTTTTTTTTTTGTTTAGGACTTGTTTAGTGGTTGGGACTAGTTTAGTGGTTGGGACTAGTTTAGTGTTTTTGGGACTGGTTTAGTGATTGGGACTGGTTTAGAGGTTGGGATTGGTTTTGTGTTTGGGTCTGGTTAAGTGGTTGTGACTGGTTTAATGGTTGGGACTGGTTTAGTGGTTGGGATTGGTTTAGGACTGGTTTAGTGGCTGGGACTGGTTTAGTGGTTGGGACTGGTTTAGTGGTTGGGACTGGTTTAGTGGTTGGGACTGGTTTTGTGTTTGATACTGGTTTAGTGGTTGGGACTGTTTTTGTTTGTTTTGTTTTTTTGTTCAGGACTGGTTTAGTGGTTGGGACTGGTTTTGTGTTCAGGAATGGTTTAGTGTTTAGGACTGTTCTTTTTTTTGGGGGGGGGGGACAGGTTTTGTGTTTGGGACTGGTTTTGTGTTTGGGACTGGTTTTGTGCTTGGGACTAGTTTAGTGGTTGAGACTGGTTTAGTGTTTGGGACTGGTTTAGTGTTTGGGACTCCTTTAGTGGTTGGGACTGGTTTTGTGTTCGGGACTAATTTAATAGTTTGGTTTTGTTTTTTTGTTCGGGACTGGTTTAGTGATTGGGACTAGTTTTGTGTTTAGGACTGGTTTAGTGGTTGGGATTGGTTTTGTGTTTGGGACTGGTTTAGTGGCTGGAACTGTTTTTTTTTTTGTTTAGGACTTGTTTAGTGGTTGGGACTAGTTTAGTGGTTGGGACTAGTTTAGTGTTTTTGGGACTGGTTTAGTGATTGGGACTGGTTTAGAGGTTGGGATTGGTTTTGTGTTTGGGTCTGGTTAAGTGGTTGTGACTGGTTTAGTGGTTGTGATTGCTTTTATGTTTGGGACTAGTTCAGAGGTTGGGACTGGTTTAGTGGTTGGAGCTGGTTTAGAGGTTGGGACTGGTTTAGTGGTTGGGACTTGTTTAGAGGTTGGGACTAGTTCAGAGGTTGGGACTGGTTTTGGGGTTGGGACTGGTTTAGAGGTTGGGACTGGTTTAGAGGTTGGGACTAGTTCAGAGGTTAGGACTGGTTTAGAGGTTGGGACTGGTTTAGTGGTTGGAGCTGGTTTAGAGGTTGGGACTGGTTAGTGGTTGGGACTAGTTCAGAGGTTGGGACTGGTTTAGAGGTTGGAACTGATTTAGAGGTTGGAACTGATTTAGAGGTTGGAACTGTTTTTTTTCCACATAGAGTGGAGTACTTGTTATATAATTCTGATGTAATAATCAGATTGCATTGATAAATTTCCACTGGAAGAATCTGTAACTGACCATCTGGAAACGAAAGTCTCACTTGCTCTTCTCGGACACGTTTCCTGGCTCCAGGCTCCGCCCTCTGCGCAGATCTCAGGATATGTATGTTGGCGGAGCGGAGATTACACTTGACGGTATCACCGTCCTGCAGGTCTTTCAGTGTTTTCTGTGACGGATCACAAAGCCGGTGAATAAAATGATTCATACGTTTCATCCCTATTCACTATTACCTCTATTACTCACACGCTACCTGCGGCGATTTTGGACACGCATCCCAGCACAATTCAGTCATTCCTTTTGTTTTATTTATATCCTCTCCTGCGTTTTGTCTGAGTGAACACAAACCCTTTCCCCCAGGCTTGGCAAGACCAACGTCCCGGGCTACATTTAATCAACAAAAAGCTAAACACTTCCAATCTGTAACGGCTCATCTGGAAGCGGGCCGCGGCTGCCTCTCTCTAGGCCACGTCTAATGACTCTCCCCGCGCTCCGCGCTCAGGCCTCGTTTATAATGCCGCCATTCCTCACTGTCAGGCCCGTCTTTTGAAGAATTTTTATTACACGTCCTTCTCCCGGGCAGATTTTTCTTTTCTTTTTTTTTTTTTTTTTCCTAAATCCCCTTTGACTGAATAAAAAAGGAATAAAAAAGAACAGGGGGAAAAAAAAAGTGAAACCCGATCGCTCGTACGGAGTTTGGCGTGAGCTGCCGAGGTTTTCACGCACTTTTTGTCCGTCACCGCTGAGCGCACCCGAAGACGGCGGTTTCCACACTATTGGCTCAGGACCTGACCGCCGCTGTCAACAAAGTTTCCAAAAATGAAGATGGGAAGATTTTATTGTAACAAATAGTTACTTGTGGCATTGAAACAAACTGCTGACACGTTGTATTTGTAACGATGTAACTGCGGATTTCCTTCCTGACTTATTGTTGGGGAAGTTTTTGCACTGACGATCGTACTTTGAAGACAAGGAATGGTAAAGCTGAACTCCCTCTTTCCTATGACTTTAAGTCATTTGCCTCCAGGATGGGGGATCGCCACACTCTTCAGTGTTGAATAGGGGTCTCCACACTTTTTAGTCTAGGATGGGGGTCTTCATACTCTTCAGTCTAAGATGGGGGTCTCCACATTCTTCAGTCTAAGATGGGGGTCACCACACTCTTCAGTCTAGGATGGGGTCTCCACATATTTCAGTCTAAGATGAGGTTCTCCACACTCTTCAGTCTAAAACAGGGGTCTCCATACTCTTCAGTCTAGGATGAGGGTCTCCACGCTCTTCAGTCTAGGATGGGGGTCTCCACGCTCTTCAGTCTAAACAGGGGTCTCCATACTCTTCAGTCTAGGATGAGGGTCTCCACACTCTTCCATCTAAAACAGGGATCTCCACACTCTTCAGTCTAGAATGAGGGTCTCCAAACTCTTCAGTCTAGAACAGGGGTCTCCACACTCTTCAGTCTAGGATGAGGGTCTCCATGCTCTTCAGTCTAGGATAGGGATCCACACCTTTCAGTATTTGAACCATGAACAACAAAAGGGGGAGGGGAATTGGGACTTTAAATGAAACTGCGCCGGGTAGAGGACGCACGTTTCCATCCCTATGACACAATATCTAAAAACCCACAAGCAGAGGCCAGTGGGTGAAGGAAGAGGAGGTGGGACTTTGAATGAAGCCAATGGTTTGCAAGCCGACACATAACGGTGGGTCAATAAAATTCTTTTATTGCATATTCATACAAACAATGGTATCAGACAATATCAATTTAACACTTGGTAAAATGTTAACAATGATAACCAAGGATCAGCATGAGGACCATTAGTATAGTTATCAAAGATATAAAAGGTAACATGAGTAATAACATGGGTATGAGCAATATTACTGAAGATAGACAAGGGATCACCAGGTGTCAGAAAGCATAGATAATTAAAACAAGGTAATGCCTGCCTGATAGCTGGCCTCAAATTCCTGTTAAAGGGTAAAACTCTGTATAGCATGGATTAGAACAATAAAGGGCAACTGGTAGCTCGACGCGTTTCGTGGTTCAGGACCACTCATCAGGAGCAGACATGTCATGTTTCTGAAAATTAAAGATAATAATAATAGTATCATGGGTCAGGGTTACAGTGGGTACAAGGGGCCAAGTAATCCCCCAAAAAAATAAAAGTACTCACAGCATGCATGGGTAGATGGCGAATGGCCAGGTACGGCAACCGTCCGGGACTGATGCCAGGCCGGGAGCTGAGGCGGGCCCCCCCGCCGCGGCGACCAAAACAGGCACCCCCCCAAGGCGATGCAGCGCCACGAGGCACCCTAGAGTAGAGAGTGGTAGATGAGTAATAATGTAGGGAGTGTAAGTGCAGAGGGGGGGTGGTGGGGAGGGTGAAGGTAAGGGGGGAAAGGGAGGGAGAGAGGGGGAGTGTGGGGGGGGGGAATAGTAAGCGTGGTGTGGAAGTCTGTAGGTGAGTGGGTGAAGTGGGGAAAGGAGTGAGGGAGAGAGGAGTGAGTGAAGCTGGAAAATAACATGTGAGCAGATAATAAGTAAGTGGTATTACCTGTGTGCCAGGGTGGTGTGGAGATGGAACCACCACCACACTGTAGTGTACCTGTAGTGTACCTCGAGTGCCGCACCGCCCCAGGTCAACAAGAGCGCCCATATATAGGCGCCGCCGCGGGGAGGCCCGCCAACGCCATGCACGCACGGCCAAAGGTGGGAGGAGCCACAGCGGGAGGCCGACCAATGATTGGCGGCCGCTGGGACCAACCCACCAAGCCTGCGAGCATAGCAACAACAGCGCAGAGGGCGCGGCGGCGCCGGGAGGCGCGGCACATGTCCGCCGCGGGTGGCGTGACGTCGATGGGCAGTGGCGGCAAGCCCCGCCCCCACACACACGCCCACCAGGACGGGCGGGGAAGGAGGGGGGGAAACCATGAAGCCGACAGTGCCCATCGCAGCTCCCGGGCAGGCAAAGGCCGGACGGCCCACCGGCCAGCCACAAGCCATCCACCCAGGATTAGGTTGGACTAATGATTGGGAAAAGGTTAAAGGTTAACCATAGTTAATGATTAAGACCTAGTCACAGGATAAGAAACATGGCATGTAAAGTTAGAACTGGTGAAAGTAGCACAAAGGTAAACACAGGTGAGGCTACCAGGGAATCAATAAGGGCAGAATAATAACAATTATTGATAACATCAAGATAGAGCAGTAGAGCAAACCATAGGCTTCCATCCATATTAATATGAACAACAAAAGGGGGAGGGGAATTGGGACTTTAAATGAAACTGCGCCGGGTAGAGGACGCACGTTTCCATCCCTATGACACAATATCTAAAAACCCACAAGCAGAGGCCAGTGGGTGAAGGAAGAGGAGGTGGGACTTTGAATGAAGCCAATGGTTTGCAAGCCGACACATAACGGTGGGTCAATAAAATTCTTTTATTGCATATTCATACAAACAATGGTATCAGACAATATCAATTTAACACTTGGTAAAATGTTAACAATGATAACCAAGGATCAGCATGAGGACCATTAGTATAGTTATCAAAGATATAAAAGGTAACATGAGTAATAACATGGGTATGAGCAATATTACTGAAGATAGACAAGGGATCACCAGGTGTCAGAAAGCATAGATAATTAAAACAAGGTAATGCCTGCCTGATAGCTGGCCTCAAATTCCTGTTAAAGGGTAAAACTCTGTATAGCATGGATTAGAACAATAAAGGGCAACTGGTAGCTCGACGCGTTTCGTGGTTCAGGACCACTCATCAGGAGCAGACATGTCATGTTTCTGAAAATTAAAGATAATAATAATAGTATCATGGGTCAGGGTTACAGTGGGTACAAGGGGCCAAGTAATCCCCCCAAAAAATAAAAGTACTCACAGCAGGCATGGGTAGATGGCGAATGGCCAGGTACGGCAACCGTCCGGGACTGATGCCGGGCCGGGAGCTGAGGCGGGCCCCCCCGCCGCGGTGACCAAAACAGGCACCCCCCCCAAGGCGATGCAGCGCCACGAGGCACCCTAGAGTAGAGAGTGGTAGATGAGTAATAATGTAGGGAGTGTAAGTGCAGAGGGGGGGTGGTGGGGAGGGTGAAGGTAAGGGGGGAAAGGGAGGGAGAGAGGGGGAGTGTGGGGGGGGGAATAGTAAGCGTGGTGTGGAAGTCTGTAGGTGAGTGGGTGAAGTGGGGAAAGGAGTGAGGGAGAGAGGAGTGAGTGAAGCTGGAAAATAACATGTGAGCAGCCAATAAGTAAGTGGTATTACCTGTGTGCCAGGGTGGGAGTGTGTGTGGGGGCGGGGCTTGCCGCCACTGCCCATCGACGTCACGCCAAACGCGGCGGACGTGTGCCGTGCCTCCCGGCACCGCTGCGCCCTCTGCGCTGTTGTTGCTATGCTCGCAGGCTTGGTGGGTTGGTCCCAGCGGCCGCCGATCATTGGTCGGCCTCCCGCTGTGGCTCCTCCCACCTTTGGCCGTGCGTGCGTGGCGTTGGCGGGCCTCCCCGCGGCGGCGCCTATATATGGGCGCTCTTGTTGACCTGGGGCGGTGCGGCGCTCGAGGTACACTACAGGTACACTACAGTGTGGTGGTGGTTCCATCTCCACACCACCCTGGCACACAGGTAATACCACTTACTTGTTGGCTGCTCACATGTTATTTTCCAGCTTCACTCACTCCTCTCTCCCTCACTCCTTTCCCCACTTCACCCACTCACCTACAGACTTCCACACCACGCTTACTATTCCCCCCCCCCCCACACTCCCCCTCTCTCCCTCCCTTTCCCCCCTTACCTTCACCCTCCCCACCACCCCCCCTCTGCACTTACACTCCCTACATTATTACTCATCTACCACTCTCTACTCTAGGGTGCCTCGTGGCGCTGCATCGCCTTGGGGGGGTGCCTGTTTTGGTCGCCGCGGCGGGGGGGCCCGCCTCAGCTCCCGGCCCGGCATCAGTCCCGGGCGGTTGCCGTACCTGGCCATTCGCCATCTACCCATGCCTGCTGTGAGTACTTTTATTTTTTGGGGGGATTACTTGGCCCCTTGTACCCACTGTAACCCTGACCCATGATACTATTATTATTATCTTTAATTTTCAGAAACATGACATGTCTGCTCCTGATGAGTGGTCCTGAACCACGAAACGCGTCGAGCTACCAGTTGCCCTTTATTGTTCTAATCCATGCTATACAGGGTTTTACCCTTTAACAGGAATTTGAGGCCAGCTATCAGGCAGCCATTACCTTGTTTTAACTATCTACGCTTTCTGACACCTGGTGATCCCTTGTCTATCTTCAGTAATATTGCTCATACCCATGTTATTACTCATGTTACCTTTTATATCTTTGATAACTATACTAATGGTCCTCATGCTGATCCTTGGTTATCATTGTTAACATTTTACCAAGTGTTAAATTGATATTGTCTGATACCATTGTTTGTATGAATATGCAATAAAAGAATTTTATTGACCCACCGTTATGTGTCGGCTTGCAAACCATTGGCTTCATTCAAAGTCCCACCTCCTCTTCCTTCACCCACTGGCCTCTGCTTGTGGGTTTTTAGATAGTATTTGAACCATATTATATACACTATATTACCAAAAGCATTGGGACGCCTGCCTTTACACATACTGTACATGAACTTTAATGGCATCCCAGTCTTAGTCCGTAGAACTGTTGGATGTTAGACTAGAAGGCCTGGCTCCAATTCATCCAAAAGGTGTTCTATGGGGTTGAGGTCAGGACTCTGTGTAGGCCAGTCAAGTTCCTCCACCCCAAACTCCCTCATCCATGTCTTTATGGACCTTGCTTTGTGCACTAGTGCGCAGTCATGTTGGAACAGGAAGGGGCCATCACCAAACTGTTCCCACAAAGTTGGGAGCATGAAATTGTCCAAAATGTCTTGGTAAGCCCTAACTTTTATTTTTTGTCTGGGACTGGTTAATGGTTAGAACTGGAGTTTAGTAGTTGGGACTGGCTTTGTGGTTAATAGTTGGGACTGATTTAATGGGTGGGACTGGATTAGTAGCATAGTTGCCAACATTGTAAAAAATGTATAGGGACACTTTTTTGTCTGTAGGCGGAGTCTTGCTATAATTAGGGGGCAGGGCATTCGTTTGAAGGCAGGACGTGTCAAGGGAAAAAAAATCAAGAAAAGATAAAGCGCGCCGCAGTAAAAAATGGGCATAGTTTAAAGGGAAAATGGGTGTGGCTTAAAGGGGCATGGCTCAAAGGGGGTCTGGTTAGAGCCTGAGATGAACGAGGGATGGAAGGAGACAGTAAGAAATAGGGAGGGAAGGAGAGAAAAAGAAGCAAAGAAAGAGGAATGGAGGGACAGCAGGCCCACATCCTACACCACAATAGAAATATGTGTATTCCAGAAAGTTTAACAATCAGCAGATAAAAATACTCCAAACACCTAGTGTGAGCGCTTCAATCATCCCGGCACCATGGTTGTTATGGTGTCAGGATGACTGAAGCACATTGTTTCTATTATTACAATGTAATATAAAATGAAATAATTCAACTCACCATAATGCCAAATCAGTGTGTCACTTGCCAACCTCACCTGCCACCAGATGCCATCAGGTGTCCCCAGCAGAGTCCCTTCTTACATCAGGTGTCCCCAGCAGAGCCCCTCTCTACATCAGGTGTCCCCAGCAGAGCCCCTCCTTACATAAAGTATCCCAGAGTCCCTCCCTACATCAGGTGCTCCCAGCAAAGTCCCTCCCTACATCAGGTGCCCCCAGTAGAGTCCCTCCTTACATCAGGCACCCCCAATGAAGTCCCTCCTTACATCAGGTGCCCCCAGCGGAGTCTCTCCTTACATCAGGTGTCCCTAGCAGAGTCCCTCCTCCCATCAGATGCCACCAGCGGAGTCCCTCCTTACATCAGGTGCCCCCAGCGGTGTCCCTCCTTACATTTGGTGCTCCCAGCGGAGTCCGTCCTTACATCAGGTGTCCCCAGCGGAGTCCCTCCTTACATCAGGTGCCCCCAGTGGAGTCCCTCCTTACATCAGGTGCCCCCAGCAAATTCTCTCCTTACATCAAATGCCCCCAGCGGAGTCTCTGATTACATCAGTTGTTCCCAGCGGAGTCTCTCCCTACAGCAGGTGCCCCCAGCAGAGTTCCTACTTACACCAAGTGCCCCCCGTGGAATCTCTCCTTACAGCAGGTGCCCCAAGCGGAGTATCTCGTTACATCAGGTGTCCCCAGCGGAGTTCCTCCTCACATCAGTTGCCCCCAGTGGAGTCCCTCCTTACATTAGGTGTCCCCAGAGGAGTCCCTCCTTATATCAGGTGTCCCCAGCGGAGTCTCTCCTTACATCAGGTGCCCCCAGCAAATTCTCTCCTTACATCAAATGCCCCCAGCGAAGTCTCTGATTACATCAGTTGTTCCCAGCGGAGTCTCTCCTTACATCAGTTGCTACCAGTGGAGTCCCTCCTTACATCAGTGACTGGTTTAGTGATTTGGTCTGGTTTAATGGTTGGGACTGGTTTAGTGGTTGAGACTGGTTTAATGTGTGGAACTGGTTTTGTGGTTGGGACTGGTTTTCAGGTTGGGACTTTGTTAATGTGTGGAACTGGTTTTGTGGTTGGGACTAGTTTAGTGGTTGAGAATGCTTTTGTGGTTGGGACTGGTCTTGTGGTTGGGTCTGGTTTAATGTTTGGAACTGGTTTAGTGGGTGGCACTGGAAGACAAAGGACTTTAAATCTGAACTACTGGTTTCCAATGACTTTAAACGATTTGCCTGCGGGAGCGCAATATAAACTGTATGGAGCAGCCATTCACAGGAAACCTTGTATTTTTATGAATGAATACAAATCTTTCTCTAATTGGCTGCGGTGGCAGATGATGTCATGATCTCTACCTAAGCCAATCAGAGGAGGTATCATATCCATTGATGAAATACAAGTCTTCCTGTGAATGGCTGAGCAGTGCTCAGCCCAACTCAGTTTTGTTGTGGCAATGAGCTGGGAAGTCCCTGTACTGCTGGCAGAACACAGTGATGTATTCTGCATGTATAGCTAAGGCTCCATACAGTTTATACAGCACCCCCGGGCAGGTGCAGGTGGTCCAAACAAACTGTTTAAAGCTGAACCGAACTGTATCTGAGCACCACAATTCGAGGCTCCATACAGTTTACACAGCGCTCACAGCAAACTATTTCAAGCAGAACTCAACTGAAGCACCATGTCATGTCGCATTCACTTCCTGGAATCCATTTGCCCTTAGCTTAGGCTGCAGGCATGCAGGCAGGTGGGTGACTGTGCTTACCTGAGAAAGCCCCTCCCCCCATGAAGACTCCTGGGATATGTGACATCATGTTGGCCTAGGCCAGAAACCAGGAAGTAACTGAAGAAATATATAAAAGAAAGTATAAAACAAGTAAATATAATCTCCCTTCCTATCTAGTTACTACTGCTAGAGTTTAGTTCAGCTTTCAATTAGACCAAAATTGTTTTTATCTTTGCACATTCGATTTCAGGGACGTGTATTCGCTCTTTCCCGGAGAGAAAAGGCTTTTATTTTTACCAAATTATTATATGCATGACCATGGGTTCACCTCGTTATTACATTACTGTAAATAGGACTCTCCAATGAAATGGCCATAAAATGATTTTATGATGTATATGTTTTACAGGAATTCCAGGTATGTGCGCTTTATTAGCAGGCTGGTCTTGTATACAATGATCTGTATGATATGTGCGGTCATGTCCGTGTGCGTGCCTAAATGTTACTTGTTTCCATCGGATTTTATTAACCCCAACATACTAAAGGCGGCCACAGCCGGAGGAGGATATGGGAGACTCTGACAGCAAGACCCCCATCCACCATGGGAATAATGACAAGCCATGGCGGGTTTGGGGTCTGTTTGCTTCAGGGAAATGTACTTTTTTCCCCTCAATCTTATAAGTACCATCACCATAGGTGTGCGCAGGGGGTGTGCCGGGTGTGCCTGGGCACACCCTAATCACCCCGTGTGACGCAGATTTCCTGAAGCCCCATAACAGGGCTCCTAAATTATTATTTTTTTAATAATAAAAACCTACTGACAACATCCACTGCCCTACTGAAACCAACCTCTGCCCTACTGACAAGTCCACTGCTCTACTAACACTGTCCATGTTTTAATACATTTGGGGTGCACACCCTAATGCAATAGGTTGCGCACACCTATGATCATCGCATTCTGCACACCGTCAATCACCTGAATTAATAAATGGCCAGAACAAGGGTCTCCAATCTTTCTAAAGAGAGGGCCAGTTTACTGTCCTTCAGGCTTTAGGGGTTCCTCAAGAAGTCCGAGCCAGCTCCCCTATCCTAGATTACGGCGCCGGTTCCCCTATCCAAGATTACAATGCTGGTTCCCCTACCCAAGATTACAATGCTGGTTCCCCTATCCAAGAAGTCAGAGCCGGCTCCCCTATCCTAGATTACAGCGCCGGTTCCCCTATCCAAGTTTACAATGCTGGTTCCCCTATCCAAGAAGTCAGAGCCGGCTCCCCTATCCTAGATTACAGCGCTGGTTACCCTATCCAAGATTACAATTCTGGTTCCCCTATCCATAAAGCCAGAGTGGGCTCCCCTATCCAAGAAGCCAGAGCCGGCTCCCCTATCCAAAAAGCCAGAGCCCTCTCCCCTATCCAAGAAGCCAGAGCCGGCTCCCCTATCCAAGATTACAATTCTGGTTCCCCTATCCATAAAGCCAGAGCGGGCTCCCCTATCCAAAAAGCCAGAGTCGGCTCCCCTATCCAAGAAGCCCGAGCCGGCTCCCCTATCCAAGAAGCCAGAGCCGGCTCCCCTATCCAAGAAGCCAGAGCCGGCTCCCATATCCAAAAAGACAGAGCCGGCTCCCCTATCCAAGAAGCCAGTGCCAGCTCCCCTATCCATAAAGCCAGCGTGGGCTCCCCTATCCAAGAAGCCAGAGCCGGCTTCCCTATCCAAGAAGCCAGAGCCGGCTCCCATATCCAAAAAGCCAGAGCTGGCTCCCCTATCCAAGAAGCCAGTGCCAGCTCCCCTATCCATAAAGCCAGCGTGGGCTCCCCTATCCAAGAAGCCAGAGCCTGCTCCCATATCCAAAAAGCCAGAGCCGGCTCCCCTATCCAAGAAGCCAGAGACGGCTTCCCTATCCAAGAAGCCAGAGACGGCTTCCCTATCCAAGAAGCCAGAGCCGACTCCCCTATCCAAGAAGCCAGTGCCAGCTCCCCTATCCATAAAGCCAGCATGGGCTCCCCTATCCAAGAAGCCAGAGCCGGCTTCCCTATCCAAGAAGCCAGAGCCGGCTCCCATATCCAAAAAGCCAGAGCTGGCTCCCCTATCCAAGAAGCCAGTGCCAGCTCCCCTATCCATAAAGCCAGCGTGGGCTCCCCTATCCAAGAAGCCAGAGCCGGCTCCCATATCCAAAAAGCCAGAGCCGGCTCCCCTATCCAAGAAGCCAGAGCCGGCTTCCCTATCCAAGAAGCCAGAGCCGGCTTCCCTATCCATGAAGCCAGAGCCGGCTCCCCTATCCATAAAGCCAGAGTGGGCTCCCCTATCCCAGAAGCCAGTGCCGGCTCCCCTATCCATAAAGCCGGAGCGGGCTCCCCTATCCCAGAAGCCAGTGCCAGCTCCCCTATCCATAAAGCCAGAGCCGGCTCCCCTATCCAAGAAGCCAGAGCCGGCTCCCCTATCCATAAAGCCAGAGTGGGCTCCCCTATCCAAGAATCCGAAGCCGGCAGCTCTGCAGAACGGAAGTTTTTGTTTACCTTAATGCATAGAATGGTAAGGTAAAAAAAACCTGGAGACTTCAGTACTTTAAGAACTTTACTGATCTCCATTAGAAATCAAACATTATATGAAGGTGGAATAAGAATATAAAAAGTCTATAAATACAACAAGGACAAACAAAGCTGAGTCCTGGGTGTGTGCTCCCAGAGGACAGAGACAATGGCAAAGCCTGCTAATTAAATATTTGTACGAAGCAATGTTAGGATCCTTGAACATTGTTTCTGGTAATCAGGCCATGTAGAGACATCTGCTGGATGGTTTTCAGGGGCCAAAGTGCCAGGAGGCGTGATACCATCAGATACCATCAGTGATCGAATGCAGTATAATGCCCTTCTACCTCTTCCCGGTATACCCCTCTACTTAGTATTGACACTTCTCACATACACTATATTACCAAAAGTATTGGGACACCTGCCTTTACACGCACATGAACTTTAATGGCATCCCAGTCTCAGTCTGTAGGGTTCATTATTAAGTTGGCTCCGCCCTTTGCAGCTATAACAGCTTCAATTCTTCTGGGAAGACCGTCCACAAGGTTTAGGAGGGTGTCTATGGGAATGTTTGACCATTCTTCCAGAAGAGCATTTGTGAGGTCAGGCACTGATGTTGGACGAGAACATTGAAGCTGTTATAGCGGCAAAGGGTGGGCCAACTCAATATTGAACCCTACGGACTAAGACTGGGATGCCATTAAAGTTCATGTGCGTGTAAAGGCAAGCGTCCCAATACTTTTGGTAATATAGTGCATAGCTCCCAACTGTCCCTGATTTGGAGCACTGTCCCTCTTTCCTCCTCATTTTCCCTCATTTTGGTCTGATCTCTATAGTTGTATATAAAATGCACTTTTTATTTTTCAAAAAGTGTTTCCCAGCACTAAACTTTTCATCCCAGATCTAAATTGCTGCATTTGTCCATATTTAATAATTTAGGTTTAATTAACCTTTCTTTTTTTTGGTTATGTCCCCTTTAAGGGGCGTGGCAGGGGCGTGTCCTGTACCTGCTTACGTTTGCTAGTAGGTGTCCCTCATTCCCATCTCAAAATGTTGGGAGGTATGATATAGTGTATATGTAAAAATAAAAAAATTTTTTGCTAGAAAATGACTTAGAACCCCCAAACATTATATTATTGTTTTTAGCAGAGGCCCTAGAGAATAAAATGATGGGTGTTGCAATTTTTCATGTCACATGGTATTTGCGCAGCGGTTTTTCAGATGCAATTTTTTGAAAGAATACACTGTCATGAATTTTAGTGCATGCATAGGCAATTTTTTTGATGAAATATAAAACATGATGTTACGCCGACTAAATAGATACCAAACATGTCACACTTTAAGATTGCATACTACAGTGGAACGGTGCCAAATTACAGCACCTAAAAATCTCCTTAGGCGACGCTTTAAAAACCTTTACAGGTTACCAGTTTAGTGTTGCTCAGGAAGTCAGGTGATGGAATTCCTGATCTCACCCTGACGTTTGCAAAGATATGTCACATGTGTGGCGCAGTGACCAATTACATATGCGTTCACATTTGCGCGTGAGCATGGGGGATGGGGGGGGGGGAGTTTAGAAATTTTTTTTTTATTATTATTTATTTTATTTAAAAAAATGTTACACTGTCCCTTTTAATTGGTTTTTTTTTTAATCAACTTTAATGCTATCACAAGAGATGAACAACATCCCTCGTGATAGAATAGGCAGTGACAGGTCCTCTTTATGGAGAGATTTGGGGTCTATTAACCGCTTCTGGACCGCCCCATGTACATATACTGCAGCAGGGGCGGCCCGGCTGCGCCAAATCACGTACCTGTACCTAATCTCGCTTTTTTTTAGCACTGATCACTAGTGGTATTGGTGTCACTGGCTATTACTATTACTGTCGTGATCAGTATCAATTAATGTATAAAGTGTTCAGTCCCAATAATACTTATAATAATTGAATCCAATTTGAAAGTTCATTCAATGAACTGTAGAGAAGTGTGCTGTGCCGTGTCACCAAGATAATGCCCCCTGGTGCTGCTATATCAACACGGGCTCAAGTGAAGGTCCGCACTCACCAGATGGTGGTTGACCCATTTGCTACTGTTATTATTTTATACAGGATTTATATACTGTGCATAATAAAAAAGGTCAACCTCGCTGGTTGGTCACCCGGGGACCAGAGTGTATCTGTCGGCTGTTGCCTGGTATCCTCTCCTCGTGGTGTTGGGATTCGATGGTTCCAATGGAAAATCAACCAATCGATTAGAAAGAGAGAGAAGAAGAGCCTCTCATAGCATAAAAAAGTCTTGTGTTTATTGTTAGAAAGCGTTCATTATACATACAAACACTATAAAGGACTCCAAAACTACCCATCCTCTCTGTGTGTTCCACCCTAAACCCAGAAATTGGGCTCCGTGAGTTACACAAATTTCACATGTTGGTAGAGTAACTCTGTGGGACAAGGGCCTCTTCCCCACAACCCTGGCCTGGGGGTGCATGGGGGGGGGGCAATAGCGGTACAGGGTTGTCCAGTGCCCAGGGCAAGGATCTAGAATTGTGCCCCTTCCCACCCCCCACTGTTATTGCCTGCCGTAGAATGGGTGTACCACCCTGTGTCTATTCTTTGACCACTTGCTTTATTCCACCAAAGGCAGCTTCCCCCTCCTACTAACCCTTTGTTCCAGTCTTGGTGGGGGGGGGGGTGACTTATCGGGATCTGAAAGCCCCCTTATCAAGAGGGGCCCCCTGATCCCAGCCCCCCCCCTTCCATGTGAATGAGTATATGGGGTAAGCTTTAAATATGAGCATGTAATAGAGATCAACATAATCCCATATTATTAACATCTACAACTTAAAAAAGAAGTCTTCGGAGATGGATACGTAGAAGAGTGTGGGCAAGTATCTGAGCCACCAGCCTCATTTAGAGCGCGACCCTCCGGAGATAAAACACCTTTTCATATATTAGAGGTTTGAAGATTGCACTGAGGGAGCTAAGAGGTCTATTCACCACGCACGGCACAGATTAGAGCCAAAAGGAACAATAGCACCTTTAAATCCTCATCTGTGTTCTATAAGCGGCCCGCCCTTCCCACCGCGCTCCGCCATACAATAACCGGCGTTATCAAAGTTCCTGCGTGTGGTTTGGCTCCCGATGTGCCCTTATTACAGGCTCTGATAAATAGCATTTCAATGCATTGAGTTATAATGCTCTCTGTCAGACCCAATCACTTCCAATTAACCCGGCTCTGACAAGCGGGGAAAGGAGCGTTTAGAGGCAAGAAAATAGCATTTCTCTCAAATACCACAAATTCCTTTCATTTCAAGGAGCGTGACCCTCAAAAAAACAGTGTCTTCTATGTACACAGATTTATTCCAAGGGACAATGGAGGCTCAGTGGCCTTGATGGGTCCTTATATCCAACCGAGACATACCTATTATTATACATAGGCCTTATACACCATTATATATACAGTGCCTTGAAAAAGTATTAATACCCCCTGAAATTTTCCACATTTCGTCATGTTACAACCAAAAACGTAAATTTATTTTATTGGGATTTTATGTGATAGACCAACACAAAGCAGCACATAATTGTGAAGTGGAAGGAAAATGATAAATGGCTTTCAAAATGTTTTACAAATAAATATGTGAAAAGTGTGGGGGGGGATTTGTATTGAGCCCCCTTTACTCTGATACCCTTAACTAAAATCTAGTAGAACCAATTGCCTCCAGAAGTCACCTAATTATTGAATAGTGTCCACCTGTGTGTAATTTAATCTCAGTATATCAGTATAAATTAATTTGTAATGTAATTTAATCTCAGTAATCTCAGTATAAATACAGCTGTTCTGTGAAGCCCTCAGAGGTTTGTTAGAGAAACTAAGTGAACAAAGAGCATCATGAAGGCCAAGGAACACACCAGACAGGTCAGGGATAAAGTTGTGGAGAAGTATAAAGCAGAGTTGGGTTATAAAAAAATATCTCAAGCTTTGAACATCTCACGGAGCTCTGTTCAATCTATCATCGGAAAATGGAAAGAGTATGGCACAACTGCAAACCTACCAAGACATGGCCGTCCACCTAAACTGACCGGCCGGGCAAGGAGAGCATTCATCAGAGAAGAGCCAAGAGGTCCATGGTAACTCTGGAGGAGCTGCAGAGATCCACAGCTCAGGTGGGAGAATCTGTCCACAGGACAACTATTAGTTGTGTTCTCCACAAATCTGCATTTTATGGAAGAGTGACAAGAAGAAAGACATTGGTGAAAGAAATCCATAAGAAGTCCTGTTTGTAGTTTGTGAGAAGCCATGTGGAGGACACAGCAAACATGTGGAAGAAGGTGCTCTGGTCAGATGAGACCAAAATTGAACTTTTTGGCCTAAAAGCAAAAACGCTATGTGTGGCGGAATTTTTGTGGCCTTTTAGATTGATAACAGGTCTTGGGGATGTGGAGGAGGTTCTGGTTAGTTGACCTGAGGAGGCGACCTGGGGTGTAGTGCTTTATTTTGTCGCAGAGGTATTGCGGGGCTTTTCCTTGCGTACATATGTGAGTGAGGCAGAGGGTCTTAAATGTAACCCGGTCCTTCATGGCTAGCCAGTGGAGGGTCCTCAGGGACGGGGTGATTGATTCCCAGGATTTTTTTTCCAGTTAACAGTCTGGCTGCTGTGTTCTGGACGATTTGTAGATGTGAAATTTGGTATTTGGGAAGTCCTAGGTAGAGGAATTTTTGTAGTCGAGTCGAGAATTGATGATTGTTCCAAGTGCTGGGGGTGATGGGTTGTCCGAGGATGGTAAATGGTGTGGGCATCGTGCCAGGGTTTTTGTTTCGGTTTGCATGGAGGAAGAGGAGTCCTGTTTTGGATCCGTTGAGTTTAAGGGAGCTCTCCGTCATCCAATCGTCGATCAATGAGAGACAGTTTTCCAGTGCTTGGTATTGGTCTTTTTTGTTGGTGATGCGTAGATAGAGTTGGATGTCATCAGCGTAGGAGTGATAAAGCAGGTCCTGGTTGCTGATGATTTTGAGGAGTGAGCGGAGATAGATGTTAAAGAGCACGGGCAACAGGGGTGATCCTTGAGGGACTCCGCATGTAATTTTACGTGCTTCCGAAGTGAAAGCTCCTAGTTTCACTTTCTGGGAACGGTTCTCTAGGAAGGATGCGAACCAGGGTAAGACTGAGTCTGCAACTCCTGCTACTTCTGTGAGACGAGAGAGCACGGTTTTGTGGTCTTCTGTGTCTAAAGCTGCACTGAGGTCCAGCAGCACCAGGAGACCCGATTCTTCTTAATCTGCTGCTTTGAGGGTGTCATCCCAGATTTTGAGGAGAGCAGTTTCTGTCCCGTGGCCAGGGCGGAAGCCAGATTGTAGTGGGTCCAAGAGTTTATGGTTGTCCAGTTGGAGTTGTAGCTGTTGTACTACTGCTTTCTTGATAATTTTGCAGATGGTGTTGAGGCTTGTGACAGGTCAGCGGTCGTTTGGGTCATTGGGATCGAGGTTAGGCTTCTTTAGGAGGGGTTTGATTGTGCCTTGCTTGAGGGAGGTCGGGACGACGATTCCTTCTTTAAATGACCAGTTTATGAGGTTTGTTATGATGGGTGCCAAGATGTCGGTACATTCTTTCAGAAGTTTTGTGGGAATAATGTCGTTTGGCGATGTGCTGTCTCGGAGGTTTCTGATGATGGTTTTGGTGGTGTCCATGGTGATTGGGACCAGAGTAAATCTCGGTGGTTGTAGAATATTTGTGTGTTTTTTTTTCTTCTTGCTCTGGCTGAGTGGGGTTACTGGCTATGTTCTGCTGAATTATTTCCCGAATTATTTCCCGAATGGTTACGATTTTGTCAATGAAAAAATCAGATAACTCATTGCAGAATTCTTGTGTTTCGTTTGCTGGAGGCTCTAAACAGGTGGGGTTCATAGTCTGAGCGACTTGTTTGAAGAGTGCGCCAGGGCGGTTTATGGCTTTTGAGATGGTTTTGGAGAAATGTTCTTTTTTTGCTATGAAGATGGCTTTGTGATATTTTGTGGTGAGTGATTTGTAATTTGTGTGGTTTTCCATTGTTGAGTTCCTTCTCCAGGCTCCTTCAGCTCTTCTGCGTTCTTGTTCCAGTGATGTAAGAGAGTCACCGAACCAGCCCGAGTTGTTTTTGCGGGTGGGTGCTCTGCGTATTGGTGCGATTATGTCTGCTGTCTGTAATAATGCTGTGTTAAGGGAGTTGAGTGTGTCTTCAGTTGAGTGGTTTTGGGTTAACACCGCTATTTTGTTGGGAAGTTTAGTTTTGAAGAGTTGTGAGTATAGTTTCTTCTGTGATCTTGTCCGGTGTATTGTTGTTGAGTGTGTTGGTTTTTGGTAAATGATGTTTATTTTGAATTTGATAACGTGGTGGTCAGTCCATGGCGGTGGCATGTTATCAAGTGTGTTAATGTCAATGTTTTGTTTGAAGATGAGGTTGAGGGTATGGCCCGAAACATGCGTGGGAGCATTTATCAGTTGCTCCAGACCTAGTGCTTCCAGTTGGTTGATGCAAGCGGTAGCGGTGAGGTCCTGGGAGGAGTTTGCCCAGAGATTAAAGTCCCCAAGTAGCAGGAGATTTTTGGTTTTCAAGGTGTATGTAGGGATGAATTTGATAAAAGGTGTGAGGAAGTGTGTCTTTGGTCCCGGTGGTGTAGCATAGTAGTATGTGACTGGTGTCCTGGGGTGTTGTTTGACATTGAAGTTCTCCTTCCTCTCCTCCATGGGACCACTGCCAACCAGCATGCCTTTCAAGGGGAGCTCCTCCAGCTACCAGTTAGCCTGGGGGGAGGGGGGGGATTATATGGAGTTGTGGTGAATAATAAGAGGGTGGAGGGATTGAGGGTGCACAATGGGAGGTGAATGAAGATAGGGGGCACAATGAGGGGATGAAGGGAGTGGGGGTGCACTATAGGGTTTATGGAGATGGGGGAACAATAGGGGGGTGGAGGGACTGTGGGTGTACAATGGGGGGGTTGTATAGGATTAGGGGGGCACAGTAAGGGGATGAAGGGAGTGGGGGTATACAGAGGGAGATGCTCACTTAGGAGGGTGCATGAAGTGCATGAGTAAGGCTATAATGTACCATATCATTTATATATACTGTATATTCTGGTTGAAAGGACTAAGTGAGTCTACGGCAGTGGTTTCCAAACTGCAGCCAAAGGGGCCAGATGTGGCCCTTTGCTTGCTTTTATCTAACTCTTGGAGCAATATTTCATCCACTGATACCAACAAAAGGGCATAATTCCCCCCAACTGACACCAATGATGGGGCACCATTCCTCTCACTGACACCAATGATGGGGCACAATTCCTTCCAATAACACCAACAATGGGGCATGATTCTCTCCAATGACACCGACGATAGGGTACTTTTCCTCCCACTGGCACCAAAGATGGAGCACTATTCCTCCCACTGACACCAATGATGGGGCACTATTCCTCCCACTGATACCAATCATGGGACACTATTCCTCCCACTGACACCAATGATGGGGCACTATTCCTCCCACTGATATCACTGACGGGGCACTATTCCTCCCACTGACACCAATGATGGGGCACTATTCCTCCCACTGGCACCAATGATGGGGCACTATTCCTCCCACTGACACCAAAGATGGGGAATTGTTTACTCCAGCTGATGCCTTGACGTTTACTGCCAATGGCCACAATATGCCCCCCCTAAAAGTCTGAAGGACAGTAAAATATCCCTTTGTTTAGAAAGTTTGAAGACCCCTGGTCTACTGGTTAGGGTGAGCAATACTTGTCTTACCTCAGGCGCTGGCAACCCACACTTTGCCACTGGGTGAAAGGTTAATTTACTTACTTTTGATAAATCGTACATTTTTGATGGCAGTCTATACATCAGGCCAAAAAAAGAGGGAAAACTAAAGGAGGAACGAGGGACAGAGGGACATAGTTCCACAATAGGGACAGTTGGGAGCTATGCTGGTAAGTTTACACATGGGCAGTTCAAGCAGCCCAAAGCTTCCCACCCTCATCTATGTGTATTGTAAAAATCAGTTGACCAAGAACGGTTGGGCATGCAGGCATACGGCTCCTCCTGGATTACTGGTATCATCTTTTTAGACCGTAGAAGCCATCCCGAAATAAACAGCAATAAACCAACATGTACCTTGAACGACTGCAGCTTACATCCCAGCTGGTCAACGTCCAAGCAAATATTTGTCAGCCTCCAAAGTTAGTTGTAGCCCTTAAAAGGGGCCATTGATGAGAAGGAGTCATCCAGCACAAGCCTTCTTGGTCAATGTGTAAAGAGAGTAATGTTCTGCTGAAGGCTTCCCCTACTTCTCCAGCCACCCAGCATCAGGAGCAACCCCCCCCCCCCCCACCCCCCCCCCCCCCCATTGCCAAGAACCCCTCCCCTCCACATACAACACCTCAGTGTTATACACCTCAAAAACATTTTGGTTCTTGAAAGTGAAGATTTTCTGCAAACCAGTGACTTTCTGTCCATCTTCACAATGGAAGACGCCATTGGTGGCTGTAATGTGGGGCCTTCAAAGTGGACACAGGAAAGCAGATAGTCCCTGACCAAGAAGTCCTCAGAAGAAAAAGGGGATAATTCACTATATAATCCAAGGTTAAGTTTATTGAAGCAAATCGATGCATAGAGAAATCCACCAGGTGCAACCAACGCGTTTCGTGAACAACATTTTCCCCTTCTCTTCTGAGGACTTCTTTGTCGGTGACTATCACCCCACAATTATACAGGTCCCAGTGGCTCTCCCCTTCTGCACACTGACCACAGGGGGGTCGTTATGTCAGAACTGCCACCATTCACAGGTCACCTTGCATTTTTTTCAATGAATACAAGACTTGCTGTGATTGGACGAGGTGGAGAGGGGGGGGTTGGTGATGTCACAGTCTCCGCCTCATCCAGTCAGAGAATGCCTTGTATTCATTAAATAAATACAATATGTTCTGTGAATGGCAACAGTGCCAAGTGAGCAACCCCCCCCCCCCCCCTGTGGTCAGTGTACAGAAGGAGAAGTTGCTCAGCTCAAGACCCAGAAGATTGTAGTGATCACTGTAGTAGTGCGATTGTTACCTAAAAATAGCTAATAACTAAACCCAAGAAAAAAAAATGTAATATATTGCAGCTTACAGTCATTAGGGTGGTGGCTGCATTAGTTTTCAAGCTAAGAACGTTTTCAACCATTACAAAAAAAATACCTGTTGATCCTGCCAGAAATGCAGTATCCTTGTCACTTGCTGTGAGCTGCACCAAAGAATATCTTCCCTCCTAGCTATCTTCTGCAAGTACAGATTGCCCTGCCCTCATATCATGGAGATGAAGAGACATGTTTCTGTAGACCAAATCAGAAGAGCGCCCTCCAGAGATACAGCGGAGGAGAAATGTAGCCATTCGGGGACAATAAATGTGTTTTTTTTTTTTTTTGCACGATCTCCAGGTGAATAAAAAGCAAAAGAGGCTTGAAAAAAAAAGACAACGAATGCAGCCACCACACCGAGGACTAGAAAACTGCTATATATTTTTGTTGTTTTGGGTTTAGATACATTTTAACCATTTGCCTACCGGGCCAATTTTTACATCGTCACAAACCAAAAAATTGTCCATAGGTGACCCTTTAAAATCCTTTACAGGTTATCAGTTTAGAGTTAAAGAGGAAGTAAACCCTGATGGGTTTTAATTGCTCTTTATTCCCCTGCAAAGTAAAAGCATAATGGGTTACTATGCATCGCATCGCATCGCATCACATCGTATACTAACCCAATATGTGGCACTTACCTGCAAACGAAGCCTCGCTGGTGGAAGTGTCCCTCTTCACCCCTCTTCCTTCCGGGACCGTGGACTCCGGCTCTGTGACTGGCCGAAGCCGCATGAAGTCACTCCCGTGCATGCGCACGGGAGCCGCCAGTCACGGCACACGCTGGGGAAGAAACCTCCCCATGACCTCATCGGCGCACTACAAGGTAAATATCTCCTAAACGGCACATGTACATATAGGTAAGCCTTATTATAGGCTTACCTATAAGAGAGTCCCGGAGTCAACCCCAAAAACATAACGGAGGGCCGGGCATGACAGGGGTTAACGGGGCGTCAGGAACCAAGGAAGAGAAAGAGGAGTGCGGTGGGGGGACTGAGATGGGGCGGAGCCTTGGAAGGGGAAGTGACACAGTACGAGGAGGGAGGCGGCCTCAGTCAGGAGCGGAGAGATCTGAGCAGCTTCCCACCCTCCCGCCCTACATGTTGTGGTCATTTTCCTGTTGGGGGACTGGAGCGTCCTTGAGAAAAAAGTGATGCACTTGGCGGGGTGCAAGGCCCTTTTAGGTCATATGGCCACTTAAAAGGTATGGTGTAGGGACCCGTCTGAGGTACGGCTCCCAGTTGGTACGGGTACCTGCTAGTTGTCTCTGAGTCGGTGGTTCGCGACTGGAGGCCTTAGAAGTGACTAGCGGGTACCTTGGGCTCCATTATCATTAAAAGCTGTATGTTATGTTTGAAAAGGTTATTGATATGTTATTGGATATTTATATATTTGGTTAATAAAACGGCTGCTACAGCCAATTTACCCCAGTTATGTGTGGCGCGGTCATTAGAGGTAAAGGGGATGGGTCATTGGCATAGCAGGTAACAAGCCATGGTTAATACCCTGTTTCCCCGAAAATAAGACCTAGCGTGATTGTCAGTGATGGCTGCAATATAAGCCCTACCCCCCAAATAAGCCCTACCCTGTTTCCCCGAAAATAAGCCCTACCCTGAAAATAAGCTCTACAAGGACTTTAACTAGGGCTTATTTGTGGGGTAGGGCTTATATTGCAGCCATCACCGACAATCACGCTAGGTCTTATTTTCTACCTATGCGTGCCGGAACTATGTGCGCATTTGCTACCGCAAAGGGGCAAACAAGCTCCCTTGCGATAGGTTTGGGCAGGTGACAGGTACTCTCTATGGAGACATCAGGGACCTATTAAACCCCCAATGTCTCCCTTGCCCTTCAAAGCAGCTACCCAAGTACTGATCCTACTTGGTTAGATGCTTTCCTGGGAATGACAGCTATGAAACCGAAAGAGAGGAAATCTTTGTTGCCTCCAGAATCATTCATCGCAGAGGAGATCGGTGAATGAATGATCCTCCATCTCCTCTGTGGACAGCTGTCCCCGACCACTTATTCTGGTCCAGGGATCCCCAGAAGAACAGGAGAGCTCAGGAACCACCACAGGCAGCAGAAGGAGGGAGGGCGTGTACGGAGTGCTGTAAAAGTGATCAGGTGGTTGTAAACTTGCCCGGATCACTTTTACACAAAAGATGTTCAATGGCTGCAATCTGCAGCCATGATCCTTGTATAACCACTTGCCGATAAGACAATGCGTACAGTGGTCAGCAAATGGTCAATAGACCCCTTGTTTTCTTGGAATTTGTATTTGTATTGTAGCACCTTCCTAGAGTAGTGTAGATTGTTGGGTATGATTAGTTCAGCTCTTCTGTAATCAGTAGAGCAGCGGTTGATTATTCAGGCCTGCTCAGTGTCTCACAGGCTGGTGCTCTGATTGCTTTCCCCTGTAATCTAGAGGATTCTAGAGGACGAACAGAGTAAGCAGCCTGAATAGTTATGGAACTTCAGCCAATCACTGGGGAGGTGTGCCCAGTAGGTGGTGGGGGAGCCCATAAATAATCTGGGGCCAGGGATAGGAGCAGCAGAGTTCCTAGGTCCAGTGCTGCTGGAGGTGACCCCTGGGGCAGGTTCACTGAAGGTGTTGTCTAGGAGACAGAGAGGTCCCAGCTGAAGCTTTAGCTGGTGGGGGGGGGCTATTTGCAAAGCCGGGTTCTGGAGTTCTTTGGGTCTGGAGAAACTCACTGGAGAGTACCAAGAGGAAGTTGGGGGAAATATGTCCAGCTGTCCCATGGTGGTGTGAGTCTGTATCTCCCTCACTGGAGAGTGGCCAGTGGATATTGGAAGGAGGCAACCGATGATCCTGTGGCCTTCTGATTAAATGACCCCAGCGCTGGAAGTTACTGACTGGGTACAATTTTGATCTTTTGGGAAAAGTCCTAGTCACCTTTCAGCATTGGAGATTCTGTGGGACATTGTTGTGCAGCTCAGCAAGATCGAGTCCTCAAAGTCTTCAGTTTATCAGTTTTGGGGTATCCCATGCTCCCTTTACCCCATCCAAGTTCATCATTTCAATAGAACCCTAAAAAAGACAACCCTAGACTGTTCCTTCAAGCCAGTGGAAGAGTGAAGAAAATGCTGTGTGGGTTGTAACTAGGGGAAAAGGAAACAAGTTCACCAGTGCAGGGCCAGGAAAGGAGTGGGTGGAAAGGATGGTTGCCCGGGGCGCAATGGTTTACTGTAGGGATGGTGACGCCTTCCTTCTGTTACAAGGCTGACAGCAGTAGTGACAGTGACAATGATTTTGACAAGAAAGTGACATTTGCGCATAGTATCCCCTAAGCTTGCATGACATGAACAGGGGAGGGGTGGGGGGCACAGTTTGACATCTTGTGCCAGCACTGCACCATTGGGAAGGTGTGCCCAGTAGGTGGTGGGAGAGCCCATAAATAGACTGGGGCCTGGGATAGGAGCAGCAGAATTCCTAGGCCCAGTCCTGCTGGAGGTGACCCCTGGGGCAGGTTCACTAAAGGTCTCGTCTAGGAGACATTGAGGTCCCAGCTGAAGCTTCTTTAGCTGGTGGGGGGGATTTACAAAGCCGGGTCCTGGAGTTCTTTGGGTCTGGAGAAATTCACTGGAGAGTACCAAGAGGAAGTTGGGGGAAATATGTCCAGCTGTCCTATGGTGGTGTGAGTCTGTATCTCCCTCACTGGAGAGTGCCCAGTGGATATTGGAAGGAGGCAACTGATGATCCTGTGGCCTTCTAATTAAATGACCCCAGCGCTGGAAGTTACTGACTGGGTACAATTTTGATCTTTTGGGAAAAGTCCTAGTCACCTTTCAGCATTGGAGATTCTGTGGGACATTGTTGTGCAGCTCAGCAAAATCGAGGAGTCCTCAAAGTGTTCAGTTCATTAGTTCATCGGCTCTTTCATGGGTGCTCTACAGAAGTGATGACATTGACCTGTTTGAAGCAGCTATAATTTTTTGGCAGATACCAATCATCTTAATAGAAGTTCAGATACTATTGAATAAAAAAAACAGATATTCGGCCTGACACTCACATTAGATATCCTCCCAGGATGCTGTGCAGCTCGCCGAACACTGAGCGGGTTTTGTAGGAAAATTCAATATGGATGCAAACCACTTCCCACCGAAGAGAGCCTATGATTAAACCTTCTCCTCTCCTGCCAAACTAAATCCTCCTCCAGCAGATCTCTTGAAGTGACAGCGGTTTAGTGTTTTGATTTAAGGTGCACTGGGGGTCTTTTGAAGACGGTCTCCCATAATTTCTTTGCCCCTTCGACCTGCCATCAGTCTTGTGGAGTTTGGCTCTTTGGCTGGGACCTCCAGAACCCCCCCCCCCCCCTCAACCCTCCGCCTTTCCCATATAATCCCACAGAGATGTGAAAGAAAATTGCTTCAGAACTCTTTGGTTAAATTTATTTTCCATGCTTGAAGTGGCCCAAAACTATGTCTAATAAATAAGCCTGCTGTGTGATTTACGACTGCTCGGGTCTGATTTAGAGGCAGGAGGGGAATATATTCTGCCTTTGGGAGTTCTGAGATCTGACTTGTAAGTGAGACCAGATGGTTTTATCCTGCTGGTGAAAAAAAAAAAAATTGGGAAAGTGAAGGAGTTTTAAGAAGGGAGCGAAAGAGACAAAAAAAAGTAAGAGGATAAAAAAAGGAAAAATAAAGGTAAAAGGAGGACAGGACGAAAGTGGCAAAAAAGGTAGTGGTTTTCTTAGGCTACAAAGACCTCCATTAACTAATGACCAGACATTGCTGGGTGCCTTGTATACACCGTGTTGAGGTGTCCATACACGAGCAGATCCAGGTATCCATCTGTTATCTTTCGTTTTATTTTGAGCTATAGGTGTTCAGCACGAGTTCCATAGACCGATATTGTACAGCAGTGGTGGACAACTTGACTGTTGAGGAGCTTAGGCTTAAAGCCACAACCATTTCAACCAGTAACCTTGCCCAGAAAGCCACACTTTAGGTTAAGCTGGAAAAGGGCAAGGCCACAACTTTATTTTGAAGATTCCAACAGAAGCAACCAAAATTTGGCGATCACCCCTTAAAGGGCCTGCTGAGTAGTCCCAAGGCATCCTTTTTCCATACTGGTGTATCAGCAGCCAGGCACACGGATCAGTCACTCCTCTAACTCAGTGAACAGTCTACGGGTATCCTTGTTTTTGATGCTTTATTAGACGTTGAACTTGTACAGGGTATTGGGAAGCTGTGGATACTCCACAAAAAACAGTAACCACAAGTACACTTTTCCCTTTGTTAAAGTGGTATTAAAGGTTCGGCTTTACAAACAAACGAAAACAAACATGTTATGTTTACCTTCTCTATGCAATGGTTTTGCACACAGCAGCCCTAATCTTCCTCTTCCTCTTCTTGGGTACCCCGCTGATGCTCCTGGCTCCTCCCCCTTGACCAGTGCCCCCCACTAGCAAGCTGCTTGCTATGGGGGCACTGGTGCACGCTTGATCCCGAGCCCTGCTCTATGCATCCATAAGACACATAGCTCTCTCCTCATTGGCTCACTGGCTGTGATTGACAGCCAATGAGGAGAGGGAGTCCCGGTACAGTCAAGGCTCCCTTTCCCTAAGGGCTCAAAGGGCCTTCATTTTTAATATTGGGGGCCTTAAGTGCGGCCCTGAACATCGCCAAAGGGCTGGGATGTGTGACTTTTCCTAGAAGGCTGACGGTGAGAAGGGGTGGGTCAAACTGTCGTCATCCTCACCTAGGCAGGGATTGAGGAAGTAGGAGCGAGTACCTGTCAAGAAGAGGTACCTACTTCTTGAAGAAAAATGCTGCAAATGTTTTAAAGCCTGGGGGGGGGGTTAGAGGATGAACTGCCTTACCCTATCTAGCTGGTGGTCCACTACTTAGAAGAAGGAGGGGTGCAGGCTGTCTGACAACCACAGAAGGCTAAAGAATGTTTATGAAGATAACACGAGCAATGTCTTGTCATTGGTGTCATCTCCATAAACATTCTGTAGCCTTCTTGGGATTTTGGACAGCCTGCACCTCTCCTTCATCAAGAACTCAATGGCGACACGTTGCTTCTGCCTGGAATCCATTCTTTACATGCAATGGAAAAAAGAAGAAGGGTCACTATAGAGGAAGATAAAGGGTTTTGGGAGCCTGGTCCCAAACCAGGACTTTCCAAGGAGAAGAGCAAATGGACTATCTCGGTACAATGTAAAGAGGGATACAACTGATATATATATATAAACAATCATATAAAATTTTGAACAAGTTTATTGATACATAATACATGACAAAAAAACGTCAGCAGTAAGTTAAAGACATAGGTGACTTGGTCATGGACAGTGTTTCGACTAGTTTCGCGGATTGAGCCGCTTCATCAGGAAAAACACCTGTAATTTAATTGACACAATACAGATACAGATGTTTGTTCCTGATGAAGCCGTTCAATCCGCGAAACTAGTCGAAACACTGTCCATGACCAAGTCACCTATGTTTTTAACTTACTACTGACGTTTTTTATCACGTATTATGTATCAATAAACTTGTTCTGAATTTTATATGATTGTTTATATATAGCAATTGTATCCCTCTTTACATTGTACCGAGATAGTCCATTTGCTCTTCTCCTTGGTATGTCCTGGCTGGGGACCAGGCTCCCAAAACCCTTTGTCTTATTAAGTCTTAGATGATGGTACAACCCCTGTTTTAACACTTATATCCAATGATATTGTTTTCAGAGGCCACCCATATTTTTCTACTATAGAGGAAGATTTACCCCACCAACATTTGAAGTTTGAACAACCTATGTAAGTCAATAAAACAGTTACGCCCACTTTTGCATTACTTTCGGTACAGCTCTCGTGCATTGAAACAAAACTGAAACGCATAGAACCCTTGCACCCCCTAAACTGCAGATCTCCCAGCAGCCTGGCCTCATGTTTACTGACATTTGATGGTCCATATTTTCACAAGGAGGTCAGCAACAGCAGCCTCTTCCCTTCTCCTAGTACAGGTTCATCTTATGGTGTGTTATGAAGCCTTACTATATTGTTCATATATGGTGCTTCCCAGTGGTGGTCAGTGGTAATTTTTTTTGGGGGGGGGGCGGCAAACAGTAACACCAGACCCCCCCCCCCCGGTCAGTCAGGCGGTCGGCGGTCGATCGGGTGGGTCTGGTGCTCTTACCCCATCTATGGTGGGCAGCGCTTCGCTGGGGGGGCTTCCCTTGCTCGGCATCGGTGGCGACGGTGACGACTTTCCCTTCCCCTGCTGTCCACTGCCATTGTGGTGGCTTCCGTTTCCTCCCTCCTCCTCGGCGGCCAATTGGGACTCTTTTCGGGCCAATCGGAAATCGGGTCTCCGACCTGCTTCTGAATGGCCGGATTGAGGATCAGTGTTTCAATAGCGAAAATTCATTCGCTGTTGTAACACCTGGGTGGGCTCCTGGCGCAATGCTCTGCACCACAAGCCTATTTTGAAGCCTATTAAAGTAAGGTGAGCAGATTTTTTAAATGAAATCCGGGGACATATTTTTTTTTTACTAGTAATGGCGGCAATTAGCGACTCTCTGCCCTTCACCGTCGCCTGCCTCACAGCCTGTCAAGACTTACTCTCCGGGCCCCGGCTACTCCTGAGTGGGGAGTGGAAGAAGATCACTCTACCAGGGAAGGCAAGGAGATGGGCAGGTGGCTGGCCGGGACTTGAGCCAAGGCAGAAGAACATGCAAGCAGGGGTGGAACAGGCATGCACCCGAAACTGAAGAAATTTTCTCTCAGGCTCCGACCAGCACATGATCATCAGAAAGGGGCACAGATAATGAAAAAAATCCACCCCCACCCCCTAAGCTAGTAGGAGTGACAGAGCGGTGGGGTGTAATTCAGATTTTTTTCTTTTTTTTTTAAATTCTCCACTGACTGTCTTTGAAATTGCCCCAGCCCCTGTTCAAATCCGATCCTGGGACAAAACCGGGGACAGACTTGGTTCGGGGACAGTGTCCTCATTCCGGGGACTGTCCCCGGAAACCGGGGATGTCTGGTCACCCTATATTAAAGCCTCTGGCTCTAATCAGGTGCTTAAAAAAAAGACACCTCGCCGCTGTAATTCACACGTCCGGCGTCCTGAAAGGGGCTGGACGCATGAATAGAGGGTGGCGGTGTTCTGTCAAAATAGCAGCCGTGGATAGAGCATGGGGGTGATAGCCGTGGATAAAGGGGGTGGCGCTCCAGTGCTCCCTAAAAGGCCGCCACAGGTGCCTCCCTTGCTAGATACACTTTTCATGGTTTTGTAGCACACCAACAAGACTTTTTTTTTAACAAGGCAAAGAGCAAACTGGCTGAGCAGAAAATGTTGTCCATTATATAGTGAAATTCTGAATGACTGCCACGAATTATTGCAATTTGTACATCGCCACTGCTCTTTGCACCACCATATGAAACAACCCCTCAAAAGCAAACCTTCCATAAGAATGAGGGAAAAAAAAAAAAAATGTTATAAACGTTTGAAATGTAATAGTGTAAAGTGCAAGAGAGTAAAAAATGAGGCTTGGAGGGGCACTGTGGCCTCTCGGTGTTATATATTTCTCTCCTGAGCTGTCTCTCACACTCTCTCTCCTTTACCTTCTCTCTTACACATACTCTGTCTCCTGCGAGCAGGTCTGTTTGATAAATATGATACTTAGAAATATTCCTCCCACTAAACAGCAAAGCCTTGCAGTAAAAATGATATAATCTTTCACCAGACTCCTCTGAATCAAGGTTGAAATAGAGCCCAGGATTCTGCAAGACAGCAGAGGGACATGGGAAATGTTTAACCCTTGCCCAGCTTCCGTTACAGGACGATCGCTCAGGATATGTATTCATTTGATGCAATTGTATGTGTTTGGCATTAAATGCAAGGCTGAGAGTGGAACGTTGTATGTCACCAGTTCTTTCGTGGTGTGTTGGTATAGAACAATGCTCTTACGTCTAGACATATTAAATTGCCTTTAGACTAAAGGCACCTATACACAAGCCCAAAAGTAAGGGTTGGGTGTCTGTTAAGGTCTGGTGACCACAGACGTGGCACTCTTCACCTTTAGTAGCCAACGATCAAGGGCACCATATCTGCATCGCTGGCATTTGGGTGTCCCTAAGACTATTAGAAGCAACGGATTATCAGACTTTATCAGGAGACCATTCCCCAATGAAGGAACGCTAAGGACTGTTGAGTAGCTGAGTTGAGCCACCAAAAGTCTCAAACGTCAAAGCCAATGGGCTGAGCAGGGATGAAGTCAATTTAATCACTGGTATTAGGGTGCCCCCAGGATTTAAGCACCAAATTATCAGATTATATCGGGAGGTCCTTCTCCAATGAAGGAAAGCTAAGGACTGTGGAGTAGTTGAGGTGAGTAACCAAGGTCCCATGCATAAAAGTGCTGAACAGAGATGTGGTCAGTTTCATCATTGGCATTTGGGCGCCCCTAAGACTTAAAGCGGAGTTCCACCCAAAAATGGAACTTCTGCTTTTCGGAATCCCCCCCCCCCCTCCGGTGTTACATTTGGCACCTTTCAGGGGGGAGGGGGGAGAAGATAAAAAAACAGAAAATGACTCCTGCGCACAAGTGGTCGACCCAATAGATCAAAGGGATACACTGGCCTTGCTGCCCTCAAGGACGGGGAATCCTAGCAGACACAAAAATAAAAAGAGAGAGGGGCGCACCGGCCATGTGTATTATCTTTTGTAAAACATTTATTAAAGTAAATGATAAAGGAAATTACTCACAAACAGTAGAGTATCATGTGCCATGAACCTTGGACATCAGCTTGCAACAAGTGGTTAAAATGATGAACAAAGCCTTCCAAAGGTCTATCAGAGGAAAATTCATATGAATTTTCCTCTGATAGACCTTTGGAAGGCTTTGTTCATCATTTTAACCACTTGTTGCAAGCTGATGTCCAAGGTTCATGGCACATGATACTCTACTGTTTGTGAGTAATTTCCTTTATCATTTACTTTAATAAATGTTTTACAAAAGATAATACACATGGCCGGTGCGCCCCTCTCTCTTTTTATTTTAGGGGGGAGAAGATACCTGTCTAATACAGGTATTTTGCTCCCACTTCCGGGCATAGATAGCCGAGCCACCCGCGGGTATCTACACCACTTCCGGCCCCTTCTCTGTCCACCCCGCTGTCTTCTGGGAGACACACAGGTCCCAGAAGACAGCAGGGACCAGTGGGATCACGCAGAGCAAGTTGCCCATGCTCAGTAGGGAAACAGGAAGTCAAGTCACAAGGCTTGACTTCCTGATTCCCTTACCGAAGATGGCGGCGCCTCCACCCAAGAGCCGAGGGACGGGTCGGCTTCAGGTGCAGACATCGCGGGCGCCCTGGACAGGTAAGTGTCCTTGTTTTAAAAGTCAGCAGCTGCAGTATTTGTAGCTGCTGACTTTAAAAAAAAAAATTAGACGGAACTCCGCTTTAAGCACTAGATATTAGAAGTGCTGGATTATCTGACTTCATCAGGAGACTATTCTCCAATGAAGGAAAGCTAAGGACAGTGTAGTAGTTGAGGTGAGTAACCACAGTCCCACTCATCAAAGTGCTGAGCAGAGATGCAGTCAATCTCATCATTGGCATTTGAATGCCCCAAGACTTAAGTGCCACATATCAGAAGTCGGGTTATCAGACTTCATCAGAGACCATTCCCTAATGAAGGAAAGTTAAGGACTGTTGAGTAGTCAAGGTGGGTACCCAAGGTCCAAAGCCTCAAACCCAATGGGCATGAGCAGGGTTGTGGTCAATTTATTTTGTCACTGGTATTTGGGTGTCCCCAAGACTTAAGCACCAGATTTCAGAAGTGCCATATTTGCAGACTTTATCAGGAGGCAGTTTCACAGTGATGGAAAAGTAAGAAATGTGGAGCAGTCAAGGTGAGTAACCAAGGTCCTAAGTGTCAAAGTCAAAGGGACTGAGCAGGGATGTAGTCAATAATGCAAGGTAAGAGCAGGATGCTTCCTAGAAAGATCAGGTAAAGCAAGTGCTCAAATCCAGGTAGTCCAACAGGTCAGAGGTAGTAATAGCAAGATCAGGAATATAACAGACAAAGGTGAGTAAAAGGATCACACAGGCTGAGAACAAACAGGAACTTGCAGTAAAACTGACTATGGGTCACAGCTAAGAGTACAGGAACAGGAGCTTGGCAAAGACTGTCAATCTAGGAACATTTCATGATAAGGACAAGAGCAAGGACTGGGACGAGAAATGGGAAATCACAATCACACAGACTCACACGTTAAATGAACTCTACAAACGGCAACTAATGCATGGGTGGTTATGGCCTTTTAAAGGTGTATAGAGCAATTCATGCCTTTAGCAACATCCATGCATGTGCACAGCCCACCTGAACAGATTAATTGCACTAGAACATAGGAAGGAGACCAGCAGTGCAGTAAGTCAGACATGACTGCAAGAAAGGAAATACACATAGAAGACAAAACAGGCAGGCAATGGAATCCAGGGAGGAAATAAGGAACTGCAGCAAATACAACAGATGGACACAGTGAGCAGAGCAGACACAAGTTCCTGACATAGATCTTTGCAAGAACAACCCATCTGATAAGCACTGATAAGCTCAGGCAGGTTTGGATCCTAGACCGAACTCACCTGAGGGAGCACACCAGGAAGCTGTCACTTGACCCCTGTACTGGGTCAATCATCTGCAGCTGGGGCATTTCAGACCTTATAGCTACATGAATACAATGGGCAGGTATACAGTACATGTGGCTATGGGGCTGGGAATGCCTCTGCTGCTTATGATTGACCCAGTACAGTGATAGCTTCCTGGTGAACTCATTCAGGCTTATGATTGGCCCATCAGGCTCTGGTGTGAAGGGTGGCCTTTAATGTTAGGGAAAAACCTCTGATGTGATGGTAGAACCTCTGGTGTGATGGGAGAACTTCTGGTGTGATAGGAAATTCTCTAATGTGATGGTAAAACATCTGGACATTGGGAGAACCTCTGATGTGATGGAGGAACCTCTGAGGTGATGGTAGAACCTCTGATGTGATGGGAGGACTCTGATGTGATGGGGGAACCTCTGATGTGAGGGAGGACCTCTGATGTGATGAGGAAACCTCTGATATTCTGGGGGAACCTCTGGTATGATGGAGGGCCTTTGATTCGATGGGGGAACCTCTGATGTAATGGGGGACCTCTTATGTGATGGGGGAATTTCTGATGTGATGGAGGACCTCTGATGCAATGGGTCAACCTCTGATGCGATGGGGGAATCTCTTATGTGACTGAGACCCTCTGATGTGATGGGGAACCTCTGATGTGATGGAGAAACCTCTTATGTGATTGAGACCCTCTGATGTGATCGGGAACCTCTGATGTGATAGGGAAACCTCTTATGTGATTGAGACCCTCTGGTGTGATGGTGAACCTCTGATGTGATAGGGAACCTCTGATGTGATGGGGGAACCTCTGAAGTGATTGTAGAACCTTTGTGATGGGGAAACCTCTGCTATGCTGGGGGATCCTCTGATGTGATGGAGGGCCTCTGATTCGATGGGGGAACTTCTGAAGTAATGGAGGGCCTCTGATGTAATGAGGGAACCTCTGATGTGATGGGGGAACCTCTGATGCAATGTGGGGACCTCTGATGCAATGGGGGGACCTCTGATGTGATGGGAAAACCTCTTATGTGACTGATACCCTCTGATGTGATGGAGAACCTCTGATGTGATAGAGAAACCTCTTATGTGATTGAGACCCTCTGATGTGATGGGGAACCTCTCATGTGATGTTGAACCTATGATGTGATGGGGGAACCTCTGAAGTGATTGTAGAACCTTTGATGTGATGGTAGAACCTCGGATGTGATGGGGGAACTTGTGATGTGATGGAGGACCGCTGATACAATGGGGCAACCTCTAATGCGATGGGGGAACCTTTAATGTGATGGGGAAACCTCTTATGTGATTGAGACCCACTACTGTGATGGGGTACCTCTGATGTGATTGTAGAACCTCTGATGTGATAGGGGAACCTCTGATGTGATAGGGGAACCTCTGATGTGATAGGGGAACCTCTGATGTGAAGGGAGAACCTCTGATGTGAAGGGGAGGTCCTGGATGTGAGAAGAGGCTTCTGATGTAAACTTAGTTTGGTGATTGCATGCATTATCCCAGGCTCGGGTTTCCTATTGATAAATAACTTTTTTTTTTTTACTTTCTTGGGATGTTGCATATTTTTAAAAGGGTGCTGCAACTTAAAAAATGTTGAGAAATGCTGGTAAAAAGAAATACAGATACCCATTGATGACATCATTGGGTTTAACATAAAGTATATAATAAAAAAAAGGATTTGGTTAAAACTTTCAGTAGCATGTTGATGAGGGGGAGGGGAGAAACCAAGGAAGACAAAATATACGCATACTTAAATTCAGATTCAAAGGTTCCTACAAGTAATCCATTTTGGAAAATGTGAGCAAAGTTGGATTTTTAAAAACATATCAAAGAACTCCCATTTCTATTGTCCAAATGGAGCAAAAAAAAGGTTTACAGAACCAAAACCGCATGTGGTAGATAATGCGCATACAGGGAAAAATGTGTCCAGTGCTCACAAGCTACGGTTTTCTGCTTGAGGACTCAAGGAACCACCTGAATACACGGGAGCCCTCCAGACCACCTCTGGCCACAGGTCTATGTTGCTCAGTGCTACCTCCAGCACCATCGGTGCAGTTTAATTTCACAGCAAACAGAAGGTTTAAAATAAACGATGAACTTAAAAAAAATCCGCGTCAACTGAGTAATTGTTTAGCAGCGCTCTTTGACCGACCACGGAGATATTTGGGTGAGAGGGTCAGCAGAATCCACAGCCAACTGCTTAGTGATCCATGAGGAGACATCTGTGTTTACTCTGTACAAACAAGAGTTCAGACAATGGGTTACCGCCTATCCCAAGTACTGTACCGCTGGCCAAGACTGTGTTTATGATGTGTAAGGAAATGCAAGAGGATTGACACAAAGACTTAATTAAGAACATAAACCATTCTGTGGCTGGAGTGTCCAGAAGGATACAAGAAACAAACAAAAAGCCATTACTGAGTGACACGTACTAGAGCCGCCATGAATGGAAATCACTCATTTAGACAATACCCTATAATAACATTCTAAATTGCTGAAGATTTTTCATTATAATTAAACATGTTCTATAAACCTGTCGACAGATAACATATGGCATATAAAACACCAAACACCATAAAATCATACATCACCGATATGTTTTGTTGGTAAAAGATGTTAAAATATGTGAAGGAACTAAATACGGTAAAGCAGCAGTTTTCTGAGCTGATGTAATATGGAAGAATGCATCCAAGTTCATCAGTTCACCAATAGCCAAAAACCATATGGGGCATGGGGCATGATACCTGCATCGGCCAAATGGAGTACATCCAGCTTCTAATTCTCTCCCTGGTTATCTCTTGCCTTGACTATTGCAACTCTCTCCTTGTTGGCCTACTTCTACGTAGAATATCCCCCTTTCAGTCCATCATGAATGCTGCTACCAGACTCATCCATTTTATCAACTGTTCAGTGTCCTCCGCACCTCTTTGCCAATCCCTGCTCTGGCCTCCGCTCAGTGTCCTCCACCTCCCTCTGCCAATCCATCCAATGGCTTCTGCTCAGTATCCTCCACCCCTCCCTGCCAATCCCTCCACTGGCTTCTGTCCAGGGGTGTCCACCGCCCCTCTCTGTCAAACACTCCACTGGTCTCCACTCAGTGTCCTCCACCCCTCTCTGACAATCCCTGCTCTGGCCCCTGCTCAGTGTCCTCCACCCCGCTCTGACAATCCCTGCTCTGGCCCCCGCTCAGTGTCCTCCACCCCTCTCTGACAATCCCTGCTCTTGCCCCCGCTCAGTGTCCTCCACCCCTCTCTGACAATCCCTCCTCTGGCCCCCGCTCAGTGTCCTCCACACCTCTCTGACAATCCCTGCTCTTGCCCCCGCTCAGTGTCCTCCACCCCTCTCTGACAATCCCTGCTCTGGCCCCCGCTCAGTGTCCGCCACCTCTCTCTGCCAATCCCTCCTTTGACCTCCACTCAATGTCTGCCACCTCTCTCTGACAATCCCTGCTTTAGCCTCTGCTCAGTGTCCTCCACCCCTCTCTGACAATCCCTGCTCTGGCCCCCGCTCAGTATCCTCCACCTCTCTCTGCCAATCCATACAATGGCTTCTGTTCAGTGTCCTCCACCCTTCCCTGCCAATCCCTCCACTGGCTTCTGTTCAGGGGTGTTCACTGCCCCTCTCTGTCAATCCCTCCACTGGTCTAGCTTAGTTTCCTCCAGCCCTCTCTGCCAATCCCTCCTCTGACCTAGCTTAGTGTCCTTCACTCTTCTCTGCCAATCCCTCCACTGGCCTTTGCTCAGTGTCCAATGGCTTCTGCTCAGTGTCCTCCACCCCTCTCTGCCAATCACTCCACTTGCCTCCACTTAGTGTCCTCCACCCCTCTCTGCTGATCCCTCCATTGGCTTCCGCTCACCCAACAAATAAAATTCAAAATACCAACAACAACCTACAAAGCCATCCACAACTCTGTCCCGAGCTACATTACCAACCATATCCCAAAATACCAACCAAATCGTCCTCTCCGCTCCTCCCAAGATCTCCTGCTCTCTAGCTCCCTCGTTACCTCCTCCCATGGTTATCTCCAGGACTTCTCCAGAGCCTCTCCCATCCTCTGGAACTCCCTACCTCAGTCTGTGCTGCTATCTCCTACTCTGTCCAACTTTGTGTAATCCCTGAAAACTCATCTCTTCAGAAAATCTATCCAACCGCCACCTAGCAGCTGAGCTTGTGCAATCTCTATCAGCTCATCTCCCACAGTTATTCCCTCTTGTATCACTTGACATGCGGCCCTTTTGTGTTTGAAGTGCAGCCCTTGGGCCCCAGCAGTCAGTAGAGGGAACTTTGAAAAGGGTCCCTTTTATAGTAGTAACGTCTAGCGGTTTCATGCAACAACAACATGACCCCACAGTCTCCTATAGCATGACTTCAGTCTCCAACCACTCCAGTAGAACAATCTCTATTTCCTCTACTACAGTGGTCTGCAACCTGCGGCCCAGGGGCCGGATGTGGTCTTTGCTTGCCTTTATCCAACCCTTGGGGTGTTATTCCACCAACTGACACCAATGATGGGGCACAATTCCTGGTCCTAACACCATCAATGGGGCATTATTCTTCTCATTGATCTCAACAATAAAGCACTATTCCGTCCATTAGAACCAATGATGGAGTACTGATGCCGGGACATTTTCCACTCCCACTGTCCACAGTCTGGCCCCCCCTAAAGCCTGAACTGGTCCTCTCCTTAGAATGTTTGGAGACCCCTGCTCTAGTAAGTCAGTTTTCTGGATTCAACAAACAATATATGCAGCCCTTTGGAGGCATTAGGGGCCACATTTAAGGCCCCCTTTACCTGGAAAGTTGACAACCACTGTTTTAAGCTCTAACAAGCAGAGCGCTCTGATTCCTATTATATTGAATCGTATTATAACTGTACTGTCTGCCCTCATTTTGTATAGCGCCCTCTACAAAGGTAGGTTCTAGAGGTTAGGATTTTTGTGAGTATAGGTAAATTTAGGCAGGCCTAGTTGGAAGCTAGGCCTGTTTGTTTTGGTTTGTGTGGGCTTGGAGTGGCTCAGAGTAGTCTGGTGACTCACAGACAGCATCACCTCATTGTTACCTCCCTCTTTCTTCTAGAGTATTCTAGAAGAAGAGGGGGGGAAGTGAGGTGGAGCTGTCTGGGGTCTCATGAAGCCCTGACCAATCCCCAATTAGGATTATTAGGGGGTAGGCCTCCTTGAAATACTTGGAGTCAGCCCAGCTGAGGAGGAATTGTTGGGTAGAAGAACTGAGGATGGAGTACTAGGCTGTCGGGGCCTTTGAGGGCACTCACCAGTCTGGTGGGGGGGGGGGTCACCTTGGGCCTGGGACTTCGGGTGCTGGACACAACCCTTCAGGAAATCGGGAAGGATCCGAACAGGAGGCACAGGAGGAGTCAGAGAGGACAGCAGGAGTTTAAGAGTCCAGGGCTTACTACGCATGCACCAATTGCGCGTTTGGCAAGAGGAAATCCGTGCCAACTGAGCATGTGCCAAAGATGCCTTAGTGCGCTAACCCGCACCTGCGCAGAAGACTTGATAGAAAAAGGCAGGAAAATTCCCAGGACGTGCGCAGGAAGTCACTTCAATCTGATGGAAAAAGGTGGGAAAATGGACAGGAGGCGCACAGGAAGTGACCTCAAACTTCCCTATATAAGCCCAGCCCAGACACAGACAAATTGCTGGGTTTATCTTCAGTCCCCCGTTGTTCCTGTGTTAGTGTGTGATCTGTCTGAAGTTGTGACCTGAAAACCTATTTGATTGCTCTTGATTGCTGCTTGCCATTGACCTCGGATTTGTACCTTAACCATTCTACTTCTTTGCCCCTTTTGTACTCAGCTGCCAGATTGGAACCGACCCCCGGCTTGGATCTCGACCATTCTTCTTCTGATTAACCCTTTTATACTTCGTTGCCCAAACGGACTTGACCTCGGCTCGGATCTCGGACTAAGGCTTGCACGTCGCTCCACACCCTTGGCACCCGTGCCACTCGGTGTCCACCAAGTCTCTGTCTCCATCTCCAGAGGCTTTAAGGACCCGAGGTGCAAAGGAGGCCTCCCCACTACTTCGGTCTCGCATCAGGTACGTGGCTCCCGTGACAAGGAGCTAGTACTGCCGGGCAAGTCTTCAGGAGGGAACCACCGGTTGCAGCCAGGAGGGCTGGTGAGTGACACAGGCAGTCGGGAGGACTGAAGAGGCATGCCTGAGAGGAAACAGTCAGACCTGGGTGTGGAGCCAGTAGGGAGGATTGCAATGTCACGGGCAGTTAAGTCGGGCAGCTGCAGCCAGCAGGGCCTGAAGAGGGCTTATTGGGAGCAGTAGTCCACCTATAGGACAGCTAGCATTAGAGACTTCTGATTCTGCAAAGGGCGGTTGCTGAGGCCTGGCTGAGCCAAGTGTCAGGCCTAAACATGTGCTATCTGGTCCTGAGAAGTAAGAGATGTGCTGGAGGAGACTGGAGTAAGAGAGTGTATATAGTTGTCCCAAATTGATTGATATACAATCACCCAATTGTTTATTCCACTGGGCATCCCATAAATCCCCTTACCAAGTTCTATTCCCTCAATAACAACAACAAAAACAAAACATATGGACTGTTCATTGTCTTGGAGTGTCGGGGAAGTGAATGCCGGGCTGGGCAGGGTGGCAGGTGGGCCACATCACTTAGCAGCCCCTCAAATCTCCTCAAAGTGAAACTCCCCTTAGAAACCAAACTAATACATTTTTTTTTTTTTTAATGTGACTTCCATGGTGGTAACTCTTAAAGAAGATCAAAGAGCGTCATATTATGGATGATTTGAGGGCCTCCAATCTCGATCATTACTTTGCTCCATTAATATAACATGGCCTAAGAAGCCTACTAAGAAATCATCTGCGATTCCCTTTGTGGTTCGGTAAAGCCGTGTGGTGACTAAATGGAAGAAGACTTTACGAGCGGGCCCTATTAACGTTTTCCTGTCCGATCTTCACGTGACTCTCCATAATAGGCGCCAGCGTGAGGATTCATCGCTTTATGGGGGGGGGGGATTCTACAAACCCCTCTACATCTCGCCGGAGCTCCACAATGAACAATGGCATCACACATGCTCTACCACCATTAATGTCAAAGACAAGCAGGACACATGGAAATTTCCTGCCGCGGAGCTCCATTTCCTCATCGTGTGGAATTTTTCACATTCTTCCTTTAAAGATCGCTGTGGAAAACAAAAGCGCGTCCTGTTGGTTCCGTCATCTGCTTTTTTGCCCCCCCCCCCCAGCTAAAAGGACTTTGGGAAAGAGAAAGAAGAGGCGGGGCGTTGCGTGCATTGGAGGTATGGATGGATTTAGTGGCCTCGCTGCAGCCCATCCATCATGTGCAATGGCCTTTTGGGAGTGTTCGCTCTTTTCCTGTGCGCTTATATCGCTTCCTTACACTGCAAAGGCCGGCTTCACCCTCAACAAATCACGAGCCGGGCCATGTATTCTGCCATGTGAGACCCATCGTGGTGAAGGTCTGTCCTAAGCTGGATACACTTCAAGATTTGGAGTCTTATTTCATCCTGAAAGTGATATTAACCCCTTCAATACCGGGCACTACCCCCCCCTCCTGCCCAGGGCAATTTTCAGCTTTCACACTTTGAATGACATTTTTATCATTTTGTTCAGACAAATAAAGCTTTCTTTTGGTGCAATTTAATCATCTCTGGGGGTTTTTGTTTTTTGATAAACAAACAAAAAAAGACTGAAAATTTTGAAAAAAACACAAAAATCTTTTTCATAGTTTGTTATAAAATTTTGCAAACAGGTCATTTTTCTCCTTCACTGATGGGCACTGATAGGCAACACTGTAGGGCACTGATAGGTGTTGCTGATGGGCACTGATAGGCAGCACTGATGAGCACTGATAGGCAGCACTGATAGGTGGCGTTGATGGGCACTGCTGAGGTGGCACTGATGGGCACTGATGAGGTGGCACTGATAGGTGTCGCTGATGGGCACTAATAGGTGGCACTGATGGGCACTTATAGGTGACGCTGATGGGCACTGATGAGGTGGCACTGATAGGTGTCGCTGATGGGCACTAATAGGTGGCACTGATGGGCACTTATAGGTGACGCTGATGGGCACTGATGAGGTGGCACTGATAGGCGACACTGATAAGTGTCGCTGATGGGCACTGATAGGCGGCACTGATGGGCACTGATAGGTGTTGCTGATGGGCACTAATGAGGTGTCACTAATAGGCGACACTGATGAACACTGATAGGCGGCACTGATGGGCACTGATAGGGAGCACTGATAGGTGGCACTGATGGGCACTGGTGAGGTGGCACTGATAGGCGACACTGTAAGGCACTGATAGGTGTCGCTGATGGGCACTGATAGGTGGCACTGATTGGCACTTATAGGTGGCACTGATAGGTGTCACTGATGGGCACTGATAGGCGGCACTGATGGGCACTTGTAGGTGGCGCTGATGGGCACTGATAAATGGCTCTGATGGGCACTGATGAGGTGTCACTAATAGGTGACACTGATGGGCACTGATAGGCGGCACTGATGGGCACTGATAGGCTACAGTGATGGGCACTGATGAGGCAGCACTGATGGGCATTGATGGGCACTAATAGGCTGCACTGATGGGCAAAGATAGGTGGCACTGATCGGAAGCACTGATGGGCGCTGATTGGCAGCACTTGTGGGCACTGATTGGCAGCACTGGTGGGAATTGTAGGGACTGCACTCATAATCAGTGCCAATTTAACAGAAGCCAGTTATTCTTCTTCTTTCCTCATGCTGTCAGCTTGTGTTTACATCCGTGATCAGCTGTCATTGGGCACAGCTGATTATGTGGTAAAGGGTCGCTGTGATTGGCCCTTTACCCCGATCTGCAATCGGCTGAATCCGAAGGACTCAGCAATCACAGAGCATGCCCCCCACACACCGCAGGGGGCTCGCGGGCAGTGTGATCATGGGAGGAACTCCATAGACGCCCTCCCGGTGAAGTAAGCCCACACTGTCGCCGTCATTCTACCATAACGCGGGTGGGAAAGAGGTTGAAGGTTCTTTTACATAAAATAAAAAATAACAACAATGTTATACTTGTCTGTTCTGTGTAATGGTTTTGCACAGAGCAGCCCCCATCCCCCTCTTCTTGGGTCTTCTTTAAAATGTTTTGTCTTTTTTAGTTTGTGTAGCAAACAATAATCCCCCCCACACACACACACACACACCAGTGGTGATTAAATACCACCAGAAGAAATCTCTATCTGTGTTAATAAAATGATAAAAATGTCCTATGTGTACAGTGTAGTATGACCGAGTAATTGTCATTCAAAGTGTGAGAGCTGAGAATTGGCCTGGGCATGAAGGGGGTGAAAGTTTCCGGTATTGGGGGGGGCAGGAAGGGGGTGAAAGTGCCCGGTATTGGGGGGGCAGGAAGGGGGTGAAAGTGCCCGGTATGGGGGGGGCAGGAAGGGGGTGAAAGTTCCCGGTATGGGGGGCAGGAACGGGGTGAAAGTTCCCGGTATTGGGGGGGCAGGAAGGGGGTGAAAGTTCCCGGTATTGGGGGGGGCAGGAAGGGGGTGAAAGTTCCCGGTATTGGGGGGGGCATGAAGGGGGTGAAAGTGCCCGGTATTGGGGGGGCATGAAGGGGGTGAAAGTGCCGGTATTGGGGGGGGCATGAAGGGGGTGAAAGTTCCCGGTATTCGGGGGGCAGGAAGGGGGTGAAAGTTCCCGGTCATTGGTGTGGGCAGCCTATAGCATTGGGGTGTGCCCCCCCAGAGAACAACTACACACGGGTGGGTGTCAGTACAGCAAGATTGGTGGCAGTAGGGCGGGGGACGGTGTCAGTATTTTATTTTATTTTTTATAATTTTTTTGTTATTTTTTACAATTTTTTAGAAACCTCATTGTGTGGTTTTGGTGAAATATTGAGGGTCTAAACAGACCCCGAAGTTCTCACTTTTGCAACGAAGAAAAGAACTGAGGACAGATTCTCCAGTCTCTTTTTCTGCAGTAAACACATTTTACTATGAATTAGGAATGAAGACCGCCCCTTCCCCCGCTCCTGAGAGGAGAGGAGGGACGCTGACAGCTCCATGGGGGGGGGGGATAGGAAGCAGGGGGAATTGGTACCTCACGGGGTGATTAGGGTGTACTCAGGCACACCCGGCACACCCTGTGCCCGGTATTGAAGGGGTTAAATCAGCTGCTGAATAAAATCCGAGGATTTAATATCTCTTGAAATTTCCAAGTGTACTTACCTGCGGGTGACTCCCATGTGTACTTACCTGCGGGGTGACTCCCATGTGTACTTACCTGCGGGGTGACTCCCATGTGTACTTACCTGCGGGGTGACTCCCATGTGTACTTACCTGCGGGGTGACTCCCATGTGTATTCGCTTCTGCAATGGCAAATTCCCGGCTACCCGACTGTTATACCTCTGAGTTCAATCATTTGAGTCTCGGGGGGTTGATTTAGAAAAGGCGAATAGACTGTTCACTTTGTCGGGGGGATTTTCCCCAGAGCCCCGCTGACCTTCATCATCCAATCCTGTGCCAGAAAAAATGCTGTTTTTTTTTCCCTTGCAGTGATTGGCTATTCTCTGCAAAGTGAAATTTCACCCCATTCACCGAACGAAGAGACAATTCCCTCACAAAGTGATCCGTCTATTTGTCTTCATTCCTTTTTTTTTTTTTTTCATCTTTTAGTTTCTTTCTTACATTTTCTCGGTGGGGATAATTCCCTCACTGAGTGGGCGGCCTTTTTTTTTTTCCTTTAGTAAATGAAGTCCTGTGAGTGATTCAATCAGCTGGTCTTCATTTAAAGGTTAGGTTGAGGTTAAGAGTCCCATTAAGAGGTCAGATTCAGGTTATAGCTGCTTGGAGGTCGCTTCATGGTAACACTTTGTTCTAATTACTTTTTTGGATCTGATACTTTCCTCTCGTTACTGTGTGCCAGAACAGGACGCACCCACAAAGACGCACCCACAACGAGGATGAACCCACGAGCACGCACCCACAAGGACGCACCCAAGAACACGCACCCACGAGGATGTACCCATGACAAGGATTCACCCACGAAGACACACCCACAAGGACGCACCCACAAAGACGCACCCACAAGGACGCACCAATGAGCACGCACCCACGAGGATGCACCCACAACGAGGATGCACCCACGAAGACGCACCCACGAGGATGAACCCACGAGCACGCACCCACAAGGACGCACCCAAGAACACGCACCCACGAGGATGCACCCATGACAAGGATTCACCAACGAAGACACACCCACAAGGACGCACCCACAAAGACGCACCCACAAGGATGCACCAATGAGCACGCACCCACGAGGACGCACCCACAACGAGGATGCACCCACGAAGACGCACCCAGGAGGAAGCACCCAAGAACACGCACCCACGAAAATGCACTCACGAAGACGCACCCACGACGAGGATTTACCCACGAAGACGCACCCAAGAGGTCACACCCACGAGGACACACCCACAAGCACGCACCCACGAAGACACACCCACGAGGACGCACCCACAAAGACGCACCCATAAAGACGCACCCACGAGCATGCACCCACGAGGACGCACCCACCAAGACACACCCACGAGGGTGCGAGGACGCACCCACCAGGACGCACCACACAGATTTATTAATCAAATATATCGAACCGCTTTATGTGAAGTTTTAAGTAGGGTTGCACCGATACCACTTTTTTAGGACCGAGTACAAGTACTTGCCAATACCGATTACCGATACTTTTTTTTAAGGTACTGATAGGTGGCACTGACTGATGGGCACTGAAATGCAGCACTGATGACTGGGACTGATGAGCACTGATAGGTGGCACTGACTGATGGGCACTTATATGCAGCACTGATGGCTGGCACTTATGGGCACTGATAGGTGGCACATATGGGCAGCACATATGGGCAATGCTAGCTGGAACTGATGGGCAGGCAGTGGCACTGAAATGAGTCAGACAAACTTGCAGGATTTTGCAGCTCTAGTACAAATGCTGTGACGCCCATCTTGGTACACCCCACACACTTGGGCGCAGAAAGCCTACAGTCAGAAGCTAGCAGCAGATATCTTGTTACACCCAGCCCATATAGTTAGTGAACTATATGGGCTGGGTGTAACAAGATGTCCGCTGCCCCCTTGTGACTGCAGGTGTTCCGTCAGGAACGGTGACCCGTCAGAATTGGTAACGGAAGTGAGGTTCCATCGCCGCCATCTTGCTACACCCCGCACTCCTCCACAGTAAGGATACATCAAGAAGGGGGGCAAGCGAACACCTTGTTACACCCACCAGAGTTTTGTATTTCACACTTATTTTTAGCGGTAACTGCAGCTTATAAGGTCAAATACATGACCATTGTATAACAGATGTTCCATCCTTCCCCATAACTGCCTGTCCAACCAATACTCCAACCACCCATACCAATACCCATTAATGGAGACCACACCAAGTTGGACTCAATTTTGGCCGTAGCAGCCTCTTTATTAACAAAATAAATTTAAATTCACATAACCGTAAAAAACATCTGTTACCAAAAAACCATCAGTCAATACTCGCGTTGGTCTTTGCAGGAACTCCAAACTAACATCTGTTTAATCCTGCACTGCGGTACCTTTTATATATGATAATAAGCCTCTACCTGACATGCTGGCTCAGAGAGAACCCACTGACCGCAGTGCAACCCTTAACCAAATTCCAGCGAAACCACCGTTAACTGGACTACAACCAGCGGGACCCATACCACCGATGGGTCCCGAACTCTTCCTTATCCAAGGTTTCTTCATTCACCCGCAAAGACCAACACCCGGCACAGCACCCAAGGGAAAAACCTTACCCTTGGGTGCCCCTCCACACCCTCAACGCTCTCTGGATGCCATCCGGCAACCCCAGGGCCCACATATCAATCCCCACCGCACTGAGGTGTACGCCGTCACCCCGAAGGTATCGCCAAGTATCCACCTCCAGCTCTAAATGCCTGATAACCAGCCCCCCCATTCCTAACCACAAATCTGCTAACACCCCTGTTAACCTTTTTATGGGTTATTATTGAGCCGCTCTACCGATCTGGCCAATCGCCAAGTCGTCCGAGCCATGATGTTGGACCTCACAATAATCATCTCCGGGAAGGCCGGGAAGGCCATGCGGAGCCGCAGGAAATCGATTTTGATATCCCGGGTTATGTCCAACATGGACCTTACTCCCAAATCATTACCGCCGACGTGTTACACCAAAACGTCCGGCGGCCTGTCCAGTCGTGCAAAGCGATGCACTTCCGGCACCATCCTACTCCACATCCTACTCCACATCCTACTCCACATCCTACTCCACATTCCACTCCACAACGGAAACAGTCTTCATGCCTAGAAATGCCCCATTGTCTCCCATCAGGCCTAACATCTTCTGTTTTGGCCCCCTCAAAAGAGTGGCCCAATATCCAGACCAGACCCTGCACTCCACCTGAAAGAGAAGAAAACACACCACAAATAACAACAAACGTGCATTTCCACCCAAAACATGCCCCATGAGCTCCCCCTCCCCCTTAATCAGTCAACAGGTGAGGACGAACGTATAACCGGAACCTACGAGGTTGCCACCTACCAATGCGCTTGACCGCCTCTTCATCCCCGAACAGGACTCCCGGCGTGACGCTGAGCTCTGGGGGAGGAGTCCGGGGAGAAGCGCTCCAGAGGCCGAGACCTCCGAGCTCGTGTGGACTCCCGCCCCACCCTGTACCTGAACCAGAGGCCTGGTCACCCAGTGCCGTAGAAAGCTGCTACCTGCAGCCACTCCGCTCCCCTTGATGTCGCCGCCACCCGCAGCTGGGCCAAAAGTCGTTCCAACCTGATGGGGTCCCTGATATAAGGGGGTCTCTAATGGGGACTTGGACAGAATGGGGCACTCTGATGGGGTCCTTGATGTAAGGGGGTCTCTGATAGGGACTCTGATATAAGGGGGGGCTCTGATGGAGACCCTAAGGTGGGGGGAAACTCTGATGGAGACCCTGACATAAAGGGAGACTGTGATGGGAACCCTGATGGGGGGCACTCCAATAGGGACTCTGACATAAGGGGGGACTGTGATGGGAACCCTCATATAGGTGGCACTCCAATAGGGATTTTAATGTAATTGTTGATGACTCTGATATTGGTTGAACTAGATGGACTTGTGTCTTTTTTCAAGCAGACTATCTATATAACTGCGCATGTAATGGGATTCTGATGGGGACCCTGATGTAAGGGGGTCTCTGATGGGGTCTTTGATGGGGACTTGGATAAAAGGGGGGACTCTGATGGGGTCCCAGATATTAGGGGTCTCTGATGGGGATTTGGACACAGGACGGGACTCTGATGAGGTCCTTGATGTAAAGAGGTCTCTGATGGGGACTCTGATATAAGGGGGCGCTCTGATGGAGACCCTAACATAAGGGGAAACTCTGATGGGGACCCTAACATGAGGGGAAACTCTGATGGGGACCCTTACGTAAGAGGGTGCTCTCATGGAGACCCTGATATAAGGGGGACTGTGATAGGAACCCTGATATGGGGGGCACTCCAATAGGGACTCTGATGTAAAGGGGCACTCTGATGGACACCCTGATGTGAGAGGAGCTCTAATAGGGACCCTGATATAAGGGGGGCATTGAAGGGGACTCTGACATGTGGAGGGAATCTGATATATGGGGAGCTTTGAAGGGACTCTAACATAAGGTGGGACAATAGTAGGAACCCTGATATGAGCTGGACTCTGATGGGGACCCTGGTGTGAGGGGGAATTCTGATAAAATGGGGACTTTAAAGGAGACTCTGACAAAGGGTGGAACTATGATAGGAACCCTGATATGAGTTGGACTCTGATGTAAAGACAGACTCTGATGTAAGGGAGGACTCTGACGGAGACTCTCATATAAGGGGTACTTTAAAGGGGACTCTGACATAAGGTGGGAGTATTATTGGAACCCTGATATGAGTTGGACTCTGATGGGGACCTTGATGTAAGGGGGGACTCTGATGGGGATTCTGATATATGAAGGACTCTGAAGGTGACTCTGACATGAGGGGGACTCTAATAAAAGGGAGACTTTGAAGAGTGACCCTGGCTTTGGGTGAAAGATAAGGAGGAGTATCTAAATCCAAAGGATTGACCATGAGCTCCATCCATTCGCTCCATCCATGCGCTCCATCCATGCGATCCATCCATGCGCTCCATCCATGCGATCCATCCATGCGCTCCATCCATGCGATCCATCCATGCGCTCCATCCATTCGCTCCATCCATGTGCTCCATCCATTCGCTCCATCCATTCGCTCCATCCATGTGCTCCATCCATTCGCTCCATCCATGCGCTCCATCCATGCGTTCTATCCATGTGCTCCATCCATGTGCTCCATCCATGCGCTCTATCCATTCGCTCCATCCATGCTCTCTATCCATGCGCTCCATCCATGCGCTCCATCCATGAGCTCCATCCATGCGCTCCATCCATGCGCTCCATCCATGCGCTCCATCCATGCGCTCCATCCATGCACTCCATCCACGCGCTCCATCCATGTGCTCCATCCATGTGCTCTATCCATTCGCTCCAACTATGCTCTCTATCCATGCGCTCCATCGATGAGCTCCATCCATGCGCTCCATCCATGAGCTCCATCCATGCGCTCCATCCATGCGCTCCATCCATGCACTCTATCCATGTGCTCCATCCATGCGCTCCATCCATGCGCTCCATCCATGAGCTCTATCCATGCGCTCCATCCATGCTCTCTATCCATGCTCTCTATCCATGCGCTCCAACCATGCTCTCTATCCATGCGCTCCATCCATGCGCTCTATCCATGTGCTCCATCCATGTGCTCCATCCATGCACTCCATCCATGTGCTCCATCCATGCGCTACATCCATGCGCTCCAACCATGCTCTCTATCCATGCGCTCCATCCATGCGCTCTATCCATGCGCTCCATCCATGCGCTCTATCCATGTGCTCTATCCATGTGCTCCATCCATGCACTCCATCCATGTGCTCCATCCATGCGCTACATCCATGCGCTCCATCCATGTGCTCCATCCATTCGCTCCAACCATGCGCTTCATCCATGCTCTCTATCCATGTGCTCCATCCATTCGCTCCATCCATGTGCTCCATCCATGCGCTCCATCCATGCGCTCCATCCATGAGCTCTATCCATGCGCTCTATCCATGCGCTCCATCCATGCGCTCCATCCATGCACTCTATCCATGTGCTCCATCCATGCGCTCCATCCATGCGCTCCATCCATGCGCTCTATCCATGCGCTCCATTCATGCTCTCTATCCATGCGCTCCATCCATGCACTCCATCCATGCACTCCATCCATGTGCTCCATCCATGCACTCCATCCATCCAGGAGCTCCATCCATGCGCTCCATCCATGCGCTCTATCCATGCACTCCATCCATGCTCTCTATCCATGCGCTCCAACCATGCGCTCCATCCATGCTCTCTATCGATGCGCTCCATCCATACGCTCTATCCATGCGCTCTATCCATGCTCTCTATCCATGCGCTGCAACCATGCGCTTCATCCATGCTCTCTATCCATGCGCTCCATCCATTCGCTCCATCCATGTGCTCCATCCATACGCTCCATCCATGCGCTCCATCCATGAGCTCTATCCATGCGCTCCATCCATGTGCTCTATCCATGTGCTCCATCCATGCACTCCATCCATGTGCTCCATCCATGCGCTACATCCATGCTCTCTATCCACGCGCTCCATCCATGTGCTCCATCCATGCGCTCCATCCATGAGCTCTATCCATGCGCTCCATCCATGCGCTCTATCTATGCGCTCTATCCATGCGCTCCATCCATGCGCTCCATCCATGCACTCTATCCATGCGCTCCATCCATGTGCTCCATCCATGCGCTCCATCCATGTGCTCTATCCATGTGCTCCGTCCATGCGCTCAATCCATGAGCTCCATCCATGTGCTCCATCCATGCGCTCCATCCATGCTCTCCATCCATGCGTTCCATCCATGTGCTCCATCCATGCGCTCCATCCATGTGCTCTATCCATGTGCTCCGTCCATGCGCTCAATCCATGAGCTCCATCCATGTGCTCCATCCATGCGCTCCATCCATGCGCTCCATCCATGCACTTCATCCATGCACTCCATCCATGCATTCCATCCATGCGCTCCATCCATGCGCTCCATCCATGCGTTCCATTTATGCGCTCCATCCATGCGCTCCATCCACGCGCTCCATCCACGCGCTCCATCCATGCGCTCAATCCACCCGCTCAATCCACGTGCTCAATCCACGCTCTCTATCCATGCGCTCCATCCATGCGCTCCATCCATGAGCTCCATCCAATGCGCTCCATCCATGTGCTCTATCCATGTGCTCCATCCATGCGCTCCATCCATGCTCTCTATCCAAGTGCTCCATTCATGCGCTCCATCCATGCGCTCCGTTCATGTGCTCTATCCATGTGCTCTATCCATGTGCTCCATCCATGCGCTCCATCCATGCGCTCCATCCATGTTCTCTATCCATGTGCTCCATCCAATGTGCTCCATCCACTCGCTCCATCCATGCGCTCCATCCATGCGCTCCATCCATGCTCTCTATCCATGTGCTCCATCCATGCGCTCCATCCATGCTCTCTATCCATGCGCTCCATCCATGCGCTCCATCCATGCGCTCCATCCATGCTCTCTATCCATGTGCTCCATCCATGCGCTCCATCCATGCTCTCTATCCATGCGCTCCATCCATGCGCTCCATCCATGTGCTTTATCCATGTGCTCCATCCATGCGCTCCATCCACGCGCTCAATCCATGCGCTCCATCCATGCTCTCTATCCATGCGCTCCATCCATGTGCTCCATCCATGCACTCCATCCATGCGCTCCATCCATGCGCTCTATCCATGTGCTCCATCCATGCGCTCCATCCACGCGCTCCATCTATGCGCTCCATCCATGCGTTTCATCCATGCTCTCTATCCATGCGCTCCATCCATGCGCTCCATCCATGCGTTTCATCCATGCTCTCTATCCATGCACTCCATCCATGCGCTCCATCCATTCGCTCCATCCATGCGCTCCATCCATTCGCTCCATCCATTCGCTCCATCCATGCGCTCTATCCCGGCTCTGTTTGCCCCTTTCTTCCCTCTACAGACCATTGCTTCCCCCTGGAATTGTCTGTTATCTCATTGATATCTGGATCTTCGTTCTTGTCACAGGGTGGAACGTTCGATCCCAGAATCCCTCTCCTGAGATCGGCTCTTGTTGTTGTTCTGTAGGAAGCCTCCGGTGTGTTTCTCTCCGGAGTTCATGGGACTCTATTTCAAGACATGCCGGTCACGTGACCTGTGACTATGGCTGCTGTGAGCGCGGGTGAATCTGTCACATGATATAACACATGCTGTTGAAAGGGATTTTTGACCCTGTCAGCGCCCTTTCCATCCCTGAACCCAGCTGCAGTTTACATCGATTGGCTGAAAGGGCGTTTGTTTTGCCCGTTGGGATAGTCGGGGAAAATACAACCATTACGATCTGTATGGAGAGGAAGATATAAAGTGCACAAGAACGCTAAACAAATACCCAAGTGCTCCTCAATGTATAGAATATCTCACTACCGCTACTCCTGAAAATCTACATACAGTGCATCTGGAAAGTATTCACAGAGCTTCACTTCTTCCACATTTTGTTATGTTACAGCCTTATTCCAAAATGGATTAAATTAATTATTTTCTACAAACAATCCCCCATAGTGACAATGTGAAACAAAAAAACTCCCATGTACAGAAGTATCACAGACTCCTCCCATGTACATAAGTATCACAGGCTCCTCCCATGTACGTATCACAGACTCCTCCCATGTACATAAGTATCACAGACTCCTCCCATGTACATAAGTATGAAAGGCTCCTCCCATGTACATAAGTATGAAAGGCTCCTCCCATGTACATAAATATCAAAGGCTCCTCCCATGTACATAAGTATCACAGGCTCCTCCCATGTACATAAGTATCACAGACTCATCCCATGTACATAAGTATCACAGACTCCTCCCATGTACATAAATATCACAGGCTCCTCCCATGTAAATAAGTATCACAGGCTCCTCCCATGTACATAAGTATCACAGACTCCTCCCATGTACATAAGTATCACAGACTCCTCCCATGTACATAAGTATCACAGGCTCCTCCCATGTACATAAGTATCACAGACTCCTCCCATGTACATAAATATCACAGACTCCTCCCATGTACATAAGTATCAAAGGCTCCTCCCATGTACATAAGTATGAAAGGCTCCTCCCATGTACATAAATATCACAGGCTCCTCCCATGTACATAAGTATCACAGACTCCTCCCATGTACATAAGTATCACAGACTCCTCCCATGTACATAAGTATCACAGGCTCCTCCCATGTACATAAGTATCACAGACTCCTCCCATGTACATAAATATCACAGACTCCTCCCATGTACATAAGTATCACAGACTCCCCCCATGTACATAAGTATCACAGACTCCTCCCATGTACATAAATATCACAGACTCCTCCCATGTACATAAGTATCACAGACTCCTCCCATGTACATAAGTATCACAGGCTCCTCCCATGTACATAAGTATCACAGGCTCCTCCCATGTACATAAGTATCACAGACTCCCCCCATGTACATAAGTATCACAGGCTCCTCCCATGTACAGAAGTATCACAGACTTTGCTCAATACTTTGGTGAAGCTCCTTTGGCACCAATTACAACCTGAAGTCTTGTTGAGTATGATGCTACAAGCTTGACACACCTATTTTTGGTCTGTTTCTCTCATTCTTCTTTGCAGGACCTCTCAAGCTCCATCAGGTTGGATGGGGAGTGTCGGTGCACAGCCATTTTCAGATCTCTCCAGAGATGTTCAATCGGGTTCAAGTCTGGGCTCTGGCTGGGCCACTCAAGGACATTCACAGAGTTGTCCTGTAGCCACTCCTTTGTTATCTTGGCTGTGTGCTTAGGGTCGTTGTCCTGTTGGAAGATGAACCTTCGAATAATGAATGAATGAGTGACTTGTATAGCGCTATCTATGTGAACTGAATCTCCTCAGGGCACTTTTTGCCGCCGGTGTCCATCTGCGGTATAGCGCAGTCCTTTGCCCCATGGGGTCCCAACGCGCTTACATACACATACAATATACACATATTTGCCCAATTTTTTCAACAGGATCTAATTAACATACCAGCATGTCTTTGAAGTGTGGGAGGAAACCAGAGTACCCGGAGGAAACCCACACAGGCACAGGGAGAACATGCAAACTCCAGGCAGATGGTGTCGTGGTTGGGAATTGAACCAGCGACCCTATTGCTGCTCGGTGAAAGTGCTACCCACTACACCACTGTGCTACACCACTGTCCTTCACCCCAGTCTGAGGTCCAGAGCGCTCTGGAGCAGGCTTTCATCAATGATGTCTCTGTACATTGCTGCATTCATCTTTCCCTTGATCCTGACTAGTCTCCCAGTTCCTGCTGCTGAAAAACATCCCCACATCATGATGCTGCCACCACCATGCTTTATTGTAGGGATGGTATTGGCCAGGTGATGAGCGGTGCCTGGTTTCCTCCAGACATGATGCTTGCCAGGCCAAAGAGTTCAATCTTTGTTTCATCAGACCAGAGAGTTTTGTCTCTCATGGTCTGAGAATCCTTCAGGTGCCTTTGGGCAAACTCCAGGCGGACTGTCATGTGCCTTTTACTGAGGAGTGGCTTCCGTCTGGCCACTCTACCATACAGGCCTGATTGGTGGAGTGCCTCAGAGTTGGTTGTTCTTCTGGAAGGTTCTCCTCTCTCCACAGAGAAATGCTGGAGCTCTGTCAGAGTGACCATCGGGTTCTTGGTCACCTCCTTGACTAAGGCCCTCCTCCCCTGATCGCTCAGTTTGGCCGGGCGGCCGCTCTAGGAAGAGCTCTGGTGGTTCCAAACTTCTTCTATTCATAGATGATGGATGCCACTGTGCTCATTGGGACCTTCAATGCTGCAGACATTTTTCTGTACCCTTCCCCCAGATCTGTGCCTCCATACAATCCTGTCTCGGAGGTCTACAGACAATTCCTTGGACTTCATGGCTTGGTTTGTGCTCTGACATGCACTGTTACCTGTGGGGCCTTCTATAGACAGGTGTGTGCCTTTCCAAATCATGTCCAATCAACTGAATTTACCATAGGAGGCACCTGAGCTCAATTCTGAGTGTCATGGCAAAGGCTGTGATAGTTATGTACATGGGAGGAGCCTGTGATACTTATGTACATGGGAGGAGCCTGTGATACTTATGTACATGGGAGGAGTCTGTGATACTTGTGTACATGGGAGGAGTCTGTGATACTTATGTACATGGGAGGAGCCTGTGATAGTTATGTACATGGGAGGAGTCTGTAAATACTCATGTACATGGGAGGAGCCTGTGATACTTATGTACATGGGAGGAGCCTGTGATACTTATGTACATGGGAGGAGTCTGTGATACTTATGTACATGGGAGGAGTCTGTAAATACTCATGTACATGGGAGGAGCCTGTGATACTTATGTACATGGGAGGAGCCTGTGATACTTATGTACATGGGAGGAGCCTGTGATACTTATGTACATTGGAGAAGCCTGTGATACTTATGTACAGGGGAGGAGCCTGTGATACTTATGTACATTGGAGAAGCCTGTGATACTTATGTACATGGGAGGAGCCTGTGATACTTATGTACATGGGAGGAGCCTGTGATACTTATGTACATGGGAGGAGCCTGTGATACTTATGTACATGGGAGGAGTCTGTGATAATTATGTACATGGGAAGAGTCTGTGATACTTGTGTACATGGGAGGAGTCTGTGATACTTGTGAACATGGGAGGAGTCTGTGATACTTATGTACATGGGAGGAGCCTGTGATACTTATGTACATGGGAGGAGCCTGTGATACTTATGTACATGGGAGGAGTCTGTGATAATTATGTACATGGGAAGAGTCTGTGATACTTGTGTACATGGGAGGAGTCTGTGATACTTGTGAACATGGGAGGAGTCTGTGATACTTATGTACATGGGAGGAGTCTGTGAATACTTATGTACATGGGAGGAGTCTGTGATACTTCTGTACATGGGAGGAGTCTGTGATACTTCTGTACATGGGAGGAGTCTGTGATACTTCTGTACATGGGATTTTTTCCTTTTTTTATTGTTAATAAATTTGCAAAGAAATTTAAACAAACTTCTTTCACTTTGTCATTATGGGGGATTGTTTGTAGAATTTTGAGGAAAATAATTAATTGAATCCATTTTGTAAAAAGGCTGTAACATAACAAAATGTGGAAAAAATGAAGCACTTTAAATACTTTCCGGATGCACTGTACACTAAATAATTACAAAAGAGGGAAATATGGAGGAGGACCTGTCACCCAATGCAACATTAAATCAATGTTTAAACAGATCAAACGTCAGGAAAGTGCCAGATTGTTTGCATTTCAAAGATATTTTTATACTATTTATACTATTTTGAACATCTATGACCCTGGTGACCAACCTGTGGCCCTAGGGCTGCATGTGGCCCTTTGGCAATTTATCTGCTGCCCTTGGGGTTCCTGCAGACACTAATCTGTTTCCCCATTTTCCCTGTTATATCAGTGATTTCTAGCAGTCTTATGTTATACTGTATGTCTCCAGTCTCTGACCATCCCTTGTACCAGATCCCCAGTGTCTCACCGTGGTCTTCTAGTTGGCTCCAATATGGCAGCCAGGGTTTCATTTAAAGTAGTGGTTCCCAGCCTCAGTCTTCTAGTGGGCTCCAATATGGAAACCAGGGCTTAATGTAGAGCAGTGTTTCTCAACCAAATCTGCCACCTTGGAGCCTACTTGAAGACCAAGGTTGGGAACCTTTGCTCTACATTAAGCCCTGCATGCAATATGAAAGCCAGGGCATCATATAAAGCAGTAATTCCCAACCTTGGTCTTTAAATGGGTTCCAATGTGGACTCCAGTCTTCAAGTGGGCTCCAATATGGCAGCCAGGACTTAATGTAGAGCAGTGCTTCCCAACCAAAGCTGCCATATTGTAGCTTACTCGAAGACTGAGGTTGGGAACTACTGCTCTACATTAAGCCCTGGATGCAATATTGGAGCTTACTTGAAGACCGGGATTGGGAACCAATGCTCTACATTAAGCCCTGGATGCAATATTGGAGCTTACTTGAAGACCAAGATTGGGAACCAATGCTCTACATTAAGCCCTGGATGCAATATGGCAGCCAGGGCATCATGTAAAGCAGTAATTCCCAACCTTGGTCTTTAAGTGGGCTCCAGTCTTCAAGTGGGCTCCAATATGGCAGCCAGGGCTTAATGTAGATCAGTGCTTCCCAACCAAAGCTGCCATATTGGAGCTTACTTGAAGAGCGAGGTTGGGAACCACTGCTCTACATTAAGCCCTGGATGCAATATTGGAGCTTACTTGAAGACTGAGGTTGGGAAGCACTGCTCTACATTAAGCCCTGGATGTAATATGGCAGCCAGGGCATCATGTAAAGCAGTAATTTCCAACCTTGGTCTTTAAGTGGGCTCCAGTCTTCAAGTGGGCTTCAATATGGCAGCCAGGGCTTAATGAAGAGCAGTGCTTCCCAACCAAAGCTGCAATATTGGAGCCTACTTGAAGACCAAGGTTGGGAACCACTGCTCTACATTAAGCCCTGGGTGCAATATTGGAGCTTACTTGAAAACCAAGGTTGGGAACCACTGCTCTACATTAAGCCCTGGATGCAATATTGGAGCTTACTTGAAGACCAAGATTGGGAACCACTGCTCTACATTAAGCCCTGGATGCAATATTGGAGCTTACTTGAAGACCAAGATTGGGAACCACTGCTCTACATTAAGCCCTGGATGCAATATGACAGCCAGGGCATCATGTAAAGCAGTAATTCCCAACCTTGGTCTTTAAGTGGGCTCCAGTCTTCAAGTGGGCTCCAATATGGCAGCCAGGGCTTAATGAAGAGCAGTGCTTCCCAACGAAAGCTGCAATATTGGAGCTTACTTGAAGACCAAGGTTGGGAACCACTGCTCTACATTAAGCCCTGGATGCAATATTGGAGCTTACTTGAAAACCAAGGTTGGGAACCACTGCTCTACATTAAGCCCTGGATGCAATATTGGAGCTTACTTGAAGACCAAGATTGGGAACCACTGCTCTACATTAAGCCCTGGATGCAATATGACAGCCAGGGCATCATGTAAAGCAGTAATTCCCAACCTTGGTCTTTAAGTGGGCTCCAGTCTTCAAGTGGGCTCCAATATGGCAGCCAGGGCTTAATGAAGAGCAGTGCTTCCCAACGAAAGCTGCAATATTGGAGCTTACTTGAAGACCAAGGTTGGGAACCACTGCTCTACATTAAGCCCTGGGTGCAATATTGGAGCTTACTTGAAAACCAAGGTTGGGAACCACTGCTTTACATTAAGCCCTGGATGCAATATTGGAGCTTACTTGAAGACCAAGATTGGGAACCACTGCTCTACATTAAGCCCTGGATGCAATATTGGAGCTTACTTGAAGACCAAGATTGGGAACCACTGCTCTACATTAAGCCCTGGATGCAATATGGCAGCCAGGGCATCATGTAAAGCAGTAATTCCCAACCTTGGTCTTTAAGTGGGCTCCAGTCTTCAAGTGGGCTCCAATATGGCAGCCAGGGCTTAATGTAGAGCAGTGCTTCCCAACCAAAGCTGCCATATTGGAGCTTACTTGAAGACCGAGGTTGGGAACCACTGCTCTACATTAAGCCCTGGATGCAATATGGCAGCCATGGCTTAATGAGCAGCAGTGGTTACCAACCTTGGTCTTTATGTATCCCCAACAGTTCATGTTTTCAGGGTTTCCTTTACCTTGCGCTGGTACTTTAAATCAATGTCAGAACGAAAATGAAATGACAATGTTTCATTATTATTCCAGCGTCAATGTAAATCCCTCTCGTAGTGCTAGACCACACTCCTTTTCCTGCTGGGCTGTAGCTGGCACATAAAGCTTCACTGGTGGTACGCACCTGAGGAAAAAGTAAGTGACACCCATGAGGTACAGACAAAAGCCCACACAAGTGCCAGGCTGTTTTTGGAGTCGCATTATATTTTTTAAATCCCATTTTCTTCATGAATTATCAGGAACATGGCGAAGCTTCGCCCCCACATCAATGCAGGAACCCAGTCTATTGTGAAGGCTTGATGAGTACTCGTGTGCTTTATGTCAACTGTATTTGCACATAAATATCTTTTTATCACAGCGATGACACAATTTAAAATCAAATTCTGCCTCTTTTTAAGCTCCGAAATGTTCTCTTTTTATGGCGGGAGCGCCGTGATGCGGGAGGAACAGGTGCGGCGTAGGAAATATAACATATGGTTATCAAGGATGCCTGCTCCTTGGAGACACCGGTCTATATTTATGAGATGACTCAAGGAAAAAAAAGCCAAAAAAGTACGCCGTTCTCTTTTGTACTTCTTTACAATTGTTGTGTTCGGGTCTGGCGGGCCGATTCAATAAGGTGATGGCGAGAGCAAAAATGATAATGAGCCAAGAACAAGCACCTACAGCGACACATCGGACATCGTAGTCACCTAATGTCACATTCCTTACTATTGATTCCTGAACTGAACACAAAATCTCCTAAATGCCTTATACAGTAAAGCCTCGTCTACACGGGTGAGCGAGGGGTGGTAAAACTAGACAATTGAGGCGTGGTTTCCCCCCCCCCCCAACTGCCGAGCCATAAGTTAAACACTTGCCTACCGGACACTTTCACCCCCTTCCTGCCCAGGCCAATTTTCAGCTTTCAGCGCTGTCAAACGTTGATTTACAATTGCGCGGTCATGTAACACTGTACACATATGACATTTTTATCGTTTTTTGGAGACAGATAGAGCTTTCTTTTGGTGGTATTTAATCACTGCTGTTTTTTGAAAAGAAACTTTAGTTTCTGTTATACAATTTTTAAATAAGCAATTTTTCTTCTTCATTGATGTGCGCTTATGAGCCGGCACTGATAGGCTGCACTGATAGGCTCTGATGAGGCTGGACTGATGGGCACTAATGAGGCGGCACTAATAGGTAGCACTGATGGGCACTGATGAGGCGGCACTGAGGGGCACTGATGGGACGGCACTGATGAGCACTGGAAGGCACCGATGAACACTGAAGAGCACTGGTGAGGAGGCACTAATATGCAGCACTGATGGGCACTGATAGGTGGCACTGATGGGCACTGATGGGCAGCACTGATGAGGCGGCACTGATAGGTGGCGCTGATGGGCACTGATGAGGCGGCACTGATGGGCACTGATAGACGGCACTGATGTGCGATGATGAGGCTGCACTGATGGGCACTGATGAGACATCACCGATGAACACTGAAGAGCACTGATGAGGAGGCACTAATATGCAGCACTGATGGGCACTGATAGGTGGCACTGATATGTGATACTGATGGGCACTGATGGGCAGCACTGATGAGGCGGCACTGATAGGTGGCGCTGATGGGCACTGATGAAGGGGCACTGATGGGCACTGATAGATGGCACTGATGTGCGATGATGAGGCTGAACTGATGGGCACTGATGAGGCGGCACTGATGGGAACCGATGGGCACTGAAGAGCACTGATGAGGTGGCACTGATGAGGAGGCACTAATATGCAGCACTGATGGGCACTGATAGGCGACACTGATAGGTGGCACTGATATGTGATACTGATGGGCATGGATAGGCGGCACTGATGGGTGGCACTGATGGACACTAATATGTGATACTGATGGGCACTGATAGGTGGCACTTATGGGCACTGATAGGCGGCACTGTTGGGCGGCACTGATGAGCAGGCACTGATGGCCTCTGAAAGGCAGCACTGACTTGCATCACTGATGGGCACTGATTGGCATCACTGCTGGGAACTATTGGGGCTGCACTGATAATCTATTGGGGCTGCATTTGAGGAAATGTTGCTGATCGTCTCTCCTCTTCTCACACGCTGTTATTTCCATGTTTACATGTGGTCAGCTGTGATTGGACAGAGCTGATCACATGGGTAAAGAGCCTCATCATCGGTTCTTTACTGAGGTTTGTGGTGTGCTAGAACTAGCTAGTTAGGTTCGGCCCTGGACGGGAGGATGGGGTTAACTTAGTTCCCAGGTTTTTCGTTTGGCGGAATCTTTGGGTCCGACCCAGTGCTCCTGTGAGTATAAAAAAGGACAGTGGTCTGGAGCCAGACAACCCCCGGAGGAAGAAGAAGGTTCCCTGAAGTTCCCCTGGAGGAGTTCAAGAGCCTTTGCGGCTAGTCCATCAGCCGTGTCTCCCATGAAGGGTATATGGTCACCTAGGAACCTGAAAGATGTGAGAGCCACCTAACCTGGGGTTCGCCCTGAAGACACCAGCCACTGGGGAAGCCACTGTTGGACCTCAATGTACATGAACTTTCCCTTTGCAGGTATGCAGGTGCAGCACTTAAGCCTAAATTAGGATTTGGGATTTAGGAAAATGACTATTCTGGGTTGATCTTTGGACTTTGTATGGACTGTTTTGCATCATATACAGTAATCTGTTGAAAGTTTGCACTATTTGGTCTGAAGTCCTTTGAAAGGGGTGCATTGCAAATAACCGGCACATAACTGCACTGAGTATTCGGTTTGGATCGCTAGCACCTGGGGTATGAAAAGTCAGCATGTAAACAGTCATCCGAGTGCAATTTATACATGTGGTTGCCATGAGCAACGAAAGTACAGCTAGGAAGTCAGAAATGTGTACCTATTATAATCGGAACTGCCTCTAGCCACCGAGGGAGATGTTGTCGGCACTCCCTGTGCCGCATTCCGTCTCCCACAGTAACCAGAGCGGAGTTGCACTGCAGAGGTCCTCACCCTGTACATAGGTAAGGAAGTTCAAGAGTTAAAGTCAAGTGCATGATGGATCCCACGCTATGTGCATGGCGGGGTTCCATGCTGCTACCAGGACCGGTAGTGGGAAAACACTGGGCAGGTGGCAGTGGTCAATGTTTGGCATGACCCACCTAATTGCAAGTTACAGTGGAGAGAGGTAGATTTCCACGGAGACCAAAAAGTGAACTGGAGAACAGTTGTGGTGCAGATGTACATGGTGTATGTATACATTCCCTGTCCACTGTGTTAGGTCCCCCTTACTAGTCCCTGGTTGGACCCCCTTTATTAGGTCCACCTTGCTAGTACTGGGTAGGACCTCCTTTTGCCTTCATTCTTGGTGGCATAAATACAACAAGGTGTTGGAAACGTTCCTCAGAGATTTTTCTCCATAGTGACATGATAACATCACACAGTTGCTGCAGATTTGTGGGCTGCACACCCATGATGCCAATCTTCCATTCCACCACATCCCAAAGGTGCTCTATTGGATGAGATTTGGTGAGTGTGGAGGCCATTGGAGTACAGGGACCTCATTGTCCAGTGGGGAGATGATTGGAGCTTTGTGACATGGTGCATTATCCTGCTGGAAGGAGCCATCAGAAGATGAGGACACTGTAGTCATAAAGGGATGGACATGGTCAGCAACAATACTCAGGTAGGCCGTGATGTATAAACCATGCTCAATCGGTACTAAGGGGCCCAAAGTGAGCCAAGAAAATATCCCCCCCCCACCATTACACCTCCACCACCGGCCTGAACCAGTGATACCCCATCCCCCACACCATTACACCTCCACCACCAGCCTGAACCAGTGATACCCCATCCCCCACACCATTACACCTCCACCACCAGCCTGAACCAGTGATACCCCATCCCCCACACCATTACACCTCCACCACCAGCCTGAACCAGTGATACCCCATCCCCCACACCATTACACCCCCACCACCAGACTGAACTGGTGATACCCCATCCTCCGCACCATTACACCCCCACCACCAGCCTGAACTGGTGATACCCCATCCCCCACACCATTATACCCCCACCACCAGCCTGAACCGGTGATATCCCATCCCCCACACCATTACACCCCCACCACCAGCCTGAACCGGTGATACCCCATCCCCCACACCATTACACCCCCACCACCAGCCTGAACCGGTGATACAAGGCAGGATGGATCCATGCGCCAAATTCTGATCCCACCATCTGAATGTCGCAGCTGTAATCCAGACTCATCAGACCAGGCAACGTTTTTCCAATCTTCCAATTTTGGTGATCCTGTGCCAACTGTAGCCTCAGTTTCCTGTTGTTGGCTGACAGGACTGGCATCCGGTGTGGTCTTCTGCTGCTGTAGCCCATCTGCTTCAAGATTGGATGTGTTGCGCGTTCAGAGATGGTATTCTGCATACCTTGGGTGTAACGAGGGGTTATTTGAGTTACTGTTGTCTTTCTATCATCTGGAACCAGTCTGCCCATTCTCCTCTGACCTCAACAAGGCATTTTCCTCCACACAACTGCCGCTCACTGGATATTTTCTCCTTTTCTCCACCATTCTGAGATGGTTGTGTGTGAAAATCCCAGAAATACTCCGACCGGCCCGTCTGCCACCAACAACCATGCCAGGTTCAAAGTCACCGAGATCCCCTTTCTTCCCCCATTCTGATGTTCGGTTTGAACTTCAGTAACTCATCTTCACCACGTCTAGATGCCTAAATGCATTGAGTTGCTGCCATGTGATTGGCTGATTAGCAATTTGTGTTAACAAGCCATTAGAACAGGTGTACCTAATAAAGTGGCCGTTGAGTGTATATCTCTAAGTGTTAGGAGGCCCCGTCTTAAAGTCAAGTATTCCCCGATGGCAACCTCAGCCTTGTGGCAGGGCATTGGTGAAAATGGCACAAGAAGTAGAAGGTACCGCATGTGTATGAAGTAGAGTAACCCTTTTACAGGCGCCTAGTATAGCCCAGAAGAACCTACCCCAGGGGGAACCCTCTTATGTGCCAAATTCACACCCGTAATAGATTCGCGCTTACTCTAAATAATCAAGAAGACATAAGCTGCTAACACCGCAACTAGAATAATTGGCAAATACATAGATAATAAACAGAAAAAGTGTAGCGCTAAATCAACAAGGCACTTTAAAACTAATAAGTTTGAGAGGCCTATGCCTAAAATGTAATGTACACATATGAATGTTTCACATTTAAAAATGGAAATAAAAGTGATTAAAATGAACAGTCAGTGAGTTGGAACTGAATGGGTCACTGCCCAAAAGTGAGGTAAGGAGCACCTTCACCAACATACAGCAAAAAAGTCTTAAAGGATGATGTTCTGCAGTCACTCAAAAACGTCTCATATCACTATGTTAGATATAGTATATATAGACCAACTTCATATATAACACCACTGTGTCTTCCAAAACATGCAGTGCACTCAGATGTTGCAGATGGGGGCTTACCGGAGGGTTTGAACCCAAAACAGCGTATACTGTGAGGGTCAAACCAGCTTTTATTGCACCCTGGCAATAGTGAGAAGACCTTGGCAGCCTGAAGATAATGTGAAAGGCTTTTCTGAAGGCGTATCTTCTCCACGCATAATAATGGATCTCTCCACGTGAGGTTCATAAAGGGTACAAAAGGGACTACATAGTGTGATACCGTAGAAACCGTGTTTATTAAAAGTCAAAGAAATACACTTACATGATGTAGATGATAAAAAAGCGCTTGTATATAAAAGGGGCGGCAGTGGAGTCCTCCCGACGCGTTTCGTCTGAGTAGACTTCGTCCTGGGGTACCCTCCACTGCAGCCCGACTCCCTAATATAGGAACTGTATTCATCCTGATGTGACTCCAGCCCGTTCAATTCAAAAAACAGCACTTCCGGGTTGTCCAAAATGGCGGACCCGCGTGCGTTCCAGACCTCGTTATAGTGGGTGTGTTTATGCGTTCCACCCTCCAAAACAAAAGTCCGATGTTCCCCGTGTGTTAAATGTTAAAAGCAATTGTCATATTATGATGGAGTGTTGAAAGTACTCTCAAAATAGAGTGTTTGCTTATTTCTATGAATAGTCAGCATCGATTCGTGTCCCCCATTGTGTACCAGCGAGATCTCAGCTCATCTCGCGATGTGACGCTATGGCGTCACAACGCAAAAGCGGAAATACTCATGTAGAGTACTTCGCTTGCGTTCCACTAGTGGTTAACCTGAAGATCCCAGATCTAAGCTCATCGCGCGATGTGACGCCGTGACGTCACGGCACGAACGCGGAAATGGTTATGTGGATCAACCCCTTGCGTTCCACCAGAGGTGGTTAACCAGAGGTTCACAGTGAGACAACAGGTTGAAAATAGCTTCACTATGAATGGCTTGTGTTCCAGTTCATGAATGAAGAACCGGAAACCAATATTTCCTCCCATGACATGCACCCTCTAAGGGCGATAAAGTAATTTTGTGAGTGACCTGGTGTGGCCCAGTCATATGTTAAAATTATATAACTGGAGGGAAGCAAAAGATGCATGTATGTGACCCATGTGTGTTAATAAAGAAGAATTCAATGAGCTGGATTCACATACGTGTGCCCATTTTTTACATGTGTGACCTCTATAATTTTACAAAAGGCAATAACAGGTCGTGCCCATACGTAAGTAAATCTAAAATACAAAATTGTGCAACATAGAAATAGAACATAACATATAGGGATAAACAATTAGGAACAAACATTGTATCCCTCATGATTCATCCAAGAAGGCATTAACGTCTACCTCTACGTTGAGCCCTGACGGGGCAAAAGTCTGCAACTCATATGCCCAGAACATTTCGAGGCGGGATACTCCCCTTGTTTTAGCACCCCCTCTCCAGGGTGGTGTATATTTGTCAATAATGACAAACTGCGATCCCTCAGGATTCCCACCATGGAATTCCTTGTAATGTCTAGGGACCGTGTGTTTGGGGTCTCCGCTTTTGATTAGGGCGATATGTTCCCCCACCCTAATCGAAAATGTCCTAGTAGTGCGGCCTATATAACCCTCTTATGTGACCCCGGCTTGGCACCCAACGAGTTATTGGGTACAATGGAAGAAGGTCCGTTATCAGCCCCCCCCCCCGCCCTGCCCCCTGCCCGGCTCCCCCTTTCTTCTTTGGAGCTGTTACAGAAAACGCTTTCTTCGAAAGGCCAGAAGGATCAAAGAAGAGAAGTCCATTGTAGAGTTTACACTTCATGTGCATCAGACTCTTTATTTTTATATGACGATATCTACGAGGACTGCAGTGATAAAAACACACATAGAAGGTTTCTCCGACTAAATCATTAAACGCTTTTCAAACACCATAAAAGAACCCGTGGCCCAATAAACCGAAGCAGGGCGGCGTTCTTGCAGTTTTCGCGTTCGCGCCATACCAGTGCAAGCTTTGCCCATAGGGAAAGGAAAATCCCCACCCAAAAGGATATAGCGTATAAAATATTGCCTTTTTCTTTCACAGGCCTTTCAGGCCCACCAGCTTGCATCACCCAACTATAAACGCTCATTTGTAGGCTCTCGAAGTTCTCTGCTTGGCACATACCCTGGGTGGCCCATTCTACCCGTGAGCTGTTATAAATCAGCCATAGCGCCTCGCTTAAGAGTCTCATAAATCCTTTAACATTCTTTTATTTCTTTTCTTTCTTCTTCTAATCCCTATTTCAATTTATACGTGCCTTCTGTGAATTACACAACATGCATGTGAAGACATTTATCACAGAAAAAAAAAACAGCCGCAAAAATAATCTGAGATGAAGAGATCGCGGTTCTCGTACTTCATGTATCAAGAATTTCAATCTCGAAAAGATTAGGTTTTGCGGTGAGAAGTATGTAGTCACAATATAGGTGTCCACAAGAACTTCGAAAGGATGAAGTCTTGGAGATGGGAGGCGCTGCCTTTAGGTGGCTCTTGTCTTTGCCTTGTATCTGCATTCAGCGTTGACAATGGAAGGCTTGGCGAGAGCACGTTTGAGACTCAAGTCCCATATCCATATTTTTTGTAAGGCAAAAGGACAGTGTATATCACATGTGTCAAACATGAGGCTTGCGGGCCAAATCCAGGCTCTCTAGGCTGTTTCATGTGGCCCTCGCACCTCCCCTGCAGCTGCAGTACCTCCCTCGTCTCCACCCCCACCTTGTCTCAGCAATCAGCAGAAGAGAGGAGGAGATAACTCCTCCACCAGACCCTGCGCTACTCTGTGCAGCCGCAGAGAGGCTGCTCTCTGCCCCCTCCCCTGTCTTAGCAGTCAGTATCAGAGAGGAGGACAGAACTCCTCCGCCAGATCCTGCTCCTTTCTGTGCAGCCGCAACACCCACTCGTCTCCCCCTCACCTTGTCTCGGCAGTCAGAAGCAGAGAAGAGGAGATAACTCCTCCACCAGACCCTGCGCTTCTCTGTGCAGCTGCAGAGAGGCTGTTCTCTGCCCCTTCCCTGTCTTAGCAGTCAGTAGCAAAAAGGACAGAACTCCTCCATAAGATCCTGCTCCTTTCTGTGCAGCCGCAACACTCCCTCGTCTCCACCCCCTCTGGTCTCAGCATTCAGTAGACTTTGGCAGCTGATTCCAGCCCTCCTCTGGTCCTCCTCCAGACCCTGCACTTTCTGCTTCCCAGCTCCACCCCCAGCTTCTTCCACAAGGTAAGTGGGGTGCCCTGTGATAGAGAGAGGGTGGAGGACTATTGACTTCTGATGGTGGGGGGGGGCTCTTCACATCTGATGTAAGGGGAGTTGGGTTGCTCTGGATATCTACTTAATTATTATGAGAATACTACAATTCTATGCCAGTTGGAAAGGAGGGTCGCACACAGCTGGTATCAAGAAATTTTATTGGAGACTGAGACTGCCCAGACAGAACACCAAAACAAGCATCACCTTATGTTTTAAAACCGGGGTACCATTAGGCCTGCTTGCCTTAAAGGAACGAGGGCTGCTAAAGGCAGTAGAAACATCAGCCAGCTATAGTTCCTGACCTAGGTGCTACAGGTACCTTTCCTTGTCTTGCTCAGTCCCGGGGGTTTCTGCCCAAAAACCATATCATTGCTTTGTAAGACCTTGAGGCAACCTAATACCTCTAGGCCTGCTTGCCCTATAGGAACAAGGGCTGCTAAAGGCAGAAGAAACATCAGCCAGCTATAGTTCCCGACCTAGGTGCTACAGGTACCTCTTCTTGTCTTGCTCCATCCTGGTGCCATCTGGGCAAGAACTATAGCATTGTGTTTTAAGACGTGGGGGCAACCAAGTACATCTAGGCCTGCTTGTCTTATAGGAACTAGGGCAGAAGAAACTTCAGCCAGCTATAGTTCCCGACCTAGGTGCTAAAGGTACCTTTCCTTGTCTCATTCTGACCTCTGGCCAAGAACTATAGCATTGCATTTTAAGACTGCTAGGCCTGCTTGCCTTCCCTTGTCTTGCTCAGTCCCGGTGCTCTCTGTCCAAAAACCATAGCATTGCTTTGTAAGACCTTGGGGCAACCTAGTACCACTAGGCCTGCTTGCCTTATAGAAACAAGGGCTGCTAAAGGCAGAAGAAACATCAGCCAGCTATAGTTCCCAACCTAGGTGCTACAGGTACTTTTCCTTGTCTTGCTCCATCCTGGTGCCGTCTGGCCAAGAACTATAGCATTGTGTTTTAAGACCTGGGGGCACCCAAGTACTGTTAGGCCTGTTTGTCTTATAGGAACAATACCTGCTAAAGGCAGAAGAAACATCGACCAGCTATAATTCCTGACCTAGGTGCTACAGGTACCTTTCCTTGTCTCATTCAGTCCTGGTGCTGCCTGACCAAGAACTACAGGATTGCATTTTAAGACCGGGGGGGCAAACAAGTACCGCTAGGCCTGTTTGCCTTCTGGGAACAATGGCTGCTAAAGGCAGAAGAAACATCAGCCAGCTATACTTCCCGACCTAGGTGCCACAGGTACCTTTTCTTGTCTTGCTCAGTCCTGGAGCAGTCTGGCCAAGAATTGTAATGTAGCTTTTAAAGACCTGGGGGCAACCAAGTACATCTAGGCCTGCTTGTCTTATAGGAACTAGGGCAGAAGAAACTTCAGCCAGCTATAGTTCCCGACCTAGGTGCTACAGGTACCTTTCCTTGTCTCACTCTGACCTCTGGCCAAGAACTATAGCATTGCATTTTAAGACTGCTAGGCCTGCTTGCCTTCCCTTGTCTTGCTCAGTCCTGGTGCTCTCTGTCCAAAAACCATAGCATTGCTTTGTAAGACCTTGGGGCAACCTAGTACCACTAGGCCTGCTTGCCTTATAGAAACAAGGGCTGCTAAAGGCAGAAGAAACATCAGCCAGCTATAGTTCCCGACCTAGGTGCTACAGGTACTTTTCCTTGTCTTGCTCCATCCTGGTGCCGTCTGGCCAAGAACTATAGCATTGTGTTTTAAGACCTGGGGGCACCCAAGTACTGTTAGGCCTGTTTGTCTTATAGGAACAATACCTGCTAAAGGCAGAAGAAACATCGACCAGCTATAGTTCCTGACCTAGGTGCCACAGGTATCCTTTCTTGTCTTGCTCAGTCCTGGTGACATCTGGCCAAGAATTGTAATGTTGCTTTTTAAGACCTTGGGGGCAACCAAGTACATCTAGGCCTGCTTGTCTTATAGAAACTAGGGAAGAAGAAACTTCAGCCAGATATGGTTCCCGACCTAGGTGCTACAGGTACCTTTCCTTGTCTCACTCTGACCTCTGGCCAAGAACTATAGCATTGCATTTTAAGACTGCTAGGCCTGCTTGCCTTCCCTTGTCTTGCTCAGTCCTGGTGCTCTCTGTCCAAAAACCATAGCATTGCTTTGTAAGACCTTGGGGCAACCTAGTACCACTAGGCCTGCTTGCCTTATAGAAACAAGGGCTGCTAAAGGCAGAAGAAACATCAGCCAGCTATAGTTCCTGACCTAGGTGCTACAGGTACTTTTCCTTGTCTTGCTCCATCCTGGTGCCATCTGGCCAAGAACTATAGCATTGTGTTTTAAGACCTGGGGGCACCCAAGTACTGTTAGGCCTGTTTGTCTTATAGGAACAATACCTGCTAAAGGCAGAAGAAACATCGACCAGCTATAATTCCTGACCTAGGTGCCACAGGTATCCTTTCTTGTCTTGCTCAGTCCTGGTTGACGTCTGGCCAAGAATTGTAATGTTGCTTTTTAAGACCTTGGGGGAAACCAAGTACATCTAGGCCAGCCTGTCTTATAGAAACTAGGGAAGAAGAAACTTTAGCCAGATATAGTTCCCGGCCTAGGTGCTACAGGTACCTTTCCTTGTCTCACTCAGTCCTGGTGCTGCCTGACCAAGAACTACAGGATTGCATTTTAAGACCGGGGGGGCAACCAAGTACCGCTAGGCCTGTTTGCCTACTGGGAACAATGGCTGCTAAAGGCAGAAGAAACATCAGCCAGCTATAGTTCCCGACCTAGGTGCCACAGGTACCTTTTCTTGTCTTGCTCAGTCCTGGAGCAGTCTGGCCAAGAATTGTAATGTAGATTTTAAAGACCTTGGGGGCAACCAAGTACATCTAGGCCTACATGTCTTATAGGAACTAGGGCATAAGAAACATCAGCCAGCTATAGTTCCCGACCTAGGTGCCACAGGTACCTTTTCTTGTCTTGCTCAGTCCTGGAGCAGCCTGGCCAAGAATTGTAATGTAGCTTTTAAAGACCTTGGGGGCAACCAAGTACATCTAGGCCTGCTTGTCTTATAGGAACTAGGGCAAAAGAAACATCAGCCAGCTATAGTTCCCAACCTAGGCATCAGACTGTGTGTTACAATGAGGCTACTACTTTTATTTCAACAATCATTGGAGACCGACACTGGGACCTTCATGAGCACTGGGCATGCTAGGCGCTGACTGCTTGTGTGTAGGACCGTTTACGCACCAAAACAGATGCCTTAATTCTGCAAAAGTAATAGGTACGCCATGGAGCCCCCCCTATCAGCACCCCTAACACACAGATCCAAGACTATAATCTATAAAGCTGCAAAATGTAACTACTGCCTTGTAGCACGCTTTTCCACAATATCACTCGTAAAATCCACCCTTTGCCCGGACATTCCTTCTTAGCCACAAAATGTCAGAATTAGGAATCACCTTGTTATTGCCACTTGCCCAGAGCATGTCTGCGAGCATTTCAATGCAGTTCCTGGCTGAATAGAATGAAAGGAGAGCCATAGAGTACAGTAAGCACGACATCCTGCTGGGACCCTCATAAAAACCTAACGACAACAAATAAAGGTGAAACTAGGCAATTAGTATAATATAGCAGGAGGGGGGAGGGAGCAGCAACCTTTCAAGTCCGGCTCTGGATACGCCCTTGTGGGAAGCACTTGCCTTTAATGGAAACTTCAAACAATGGTGGCCTATTGAGAGATCTGACCCAGCCCTGGGAATGTTTAACATCTGAAACGCAGACCCCAGGCTGGTGTTACGGTGGGTTCTGTAGGCCAGAGCGGCCTGGTTTTTGTCTCCATCAGGAGGAAGAGGGGGTGGAACTGGCAGAATGTGTTTAATATCACGCCACAAGGCCTCGGCTCTACATCTTCTACAGCGATGAGGCCTGGAAAAGAGTGTCAGCCTTATTGGACATGAAAGCTCCGCTCTAATCTATGTAGTAATGCAAATTTGTAATTAGTATGAGAAGTTACTGGTACAAAAAAAAAAGGTTGTCATTGTAGTTTTCTCCTATTTTTGTTTCACTAAAAAGTTCAAGTGGACCTTCAACCTCTATATGAACCTCCCCCCTCTCCACCCCTCCTCACATGCTCTTCATCAATTGGGCATTTTTTTCAAAATGTACCCTTGGGGAAAAAAGGGCAGCCCCTCCCCTGAATGTACGTCATTCACCTAGACCAGTGGTTCTCAACCTCAGTCCTCCTCAAGTACCCCCAACAGGTCATGCTTTGGGAATATTCTCTTAGATAAAAGCACTGTCCAAAATACCAATTGTATGTTAATATGGAATGATTAAATATGTCTTGTTTGTACATAATGATGTTTTGCCATCCACATATGGAGGATTAAGCCTTGAAGAAGCGACAATGACCGCGAAACATGTTGGCAGTTCCCGTACAAGTCATGTGATACCATATTTGATATCTGTGCGATGTGTGAAAAGTGGAAAATACCACGCTGTCACCTTAAACATAAGATAGCGGCCAGCTGTAAGAAACCATGAAATCAGACCGAGACAGAAGTACTAAATCACACTTGTTTAATAATAAAAGTAAAAAGAACAAACGTAGTCAAAACATAGCCAGAGTTCAGTAACTGGAACAGATAGTCAGCCGAGCCAGAAGTCAGGGATCAATGTAGTGGAACAGCAAGCAGGATCTGGAGCCAGAAGGGATGTCAGCAAAGCAAGTCTTTTAAACAGGATCGCAGGAGAATGTCTCAGTGATGTTGACCAAGGCGAAGGCAGAGCTCCTCTGGGCTGAACAGCTTAAGTAGGCAGGACTGACGAGCAGGATATCATCAACAGCTGAGTACCTGTGGAGAGAGAAGAGATCTGGCAATTAGCCGACAGCTGAGCGGCCAGCTCTGAGAAGGAAGGGCCGAGCCCAGCCATGACACCAGCACGGCAAGAGACAATTGCAAATAGAAATGACAAATAAATGTGCAGAGCTAAATGAGGCCGTATATACTAAAAGTGAAAAATTGAGCATTATTGTTTTACACTCATAATGACACATGTGCAAACACATAAGTGAATAAATTGAATAAAGTCCACAACGTGCTGCAAAATAAAATAAAATAAAATAAATCCACAGATGACAACTAGGGTACAATGGTAATCCAGGTGATTGAATAACCTCCTTGCGGCATCAATGGAAGGACAGGTGTGAAGAGGGGATAATGGAAGAAAGCCACCGCCAACATAGGAAGGCTTACCAGAGCTTTTGGACTCAACAAGGCCAATGAGTCGTCAAGGCTTTTGGTGAAGACAAACCGGTAGACAGGAACATCCACGTCTGCAAATAATGGCATGAGTGAATGGTAAAAATTATGTCTTTCAGATGGTTCCCGATGGAGAAGGAAAGCACAAAGGGAGGTTGGCCGAATCTTTCCCATATGCTCACAAGACGCAACCAAAAATGAAACAAAGTTCCACATAGTGTAAATCCATAAAACAAAGAATATTTATTAAAAATATGGGAACACTCACATTTTTGAGCAGATAAAAAGCTCTTGTAAAATAGATTTGTATTTTAACGCAATGGCTTTCAGCAAGGCTCGTCCCGGCGCGTTTCGTCTAAAGAGACATCACCTGTGGATTTATTTTATTTTATTTTGCATCACGTCGTGGACTTTATTCAGTTTATTCGCTTATGTGTGCACATGTGCTAATGCCATTAACGCAATGGCATCAGCAAGGCTTGGACCGACACGTTTCGTCTAAAGAGATATCGTCTGTGGATTTATTTTATTTTATTTTGCATGACGTTGTGGACTTTATTCAGTTTATTCACTTATGTGTTTGCACATGTGTCATTATGAGTGTAAAACAATAATGCTCATTTTTTCACTTTAGTATATACAGCCTCATTTACAGTGACCGTCCTCATTTAGCGCTGCACATTTATGTGTGATATGCTCTCTACATATATTTTGGGCTAAGATAAGCCCAAAAGCCCATTTTCTACGATTTTTTTTTTTTTTGTTCCGATTTAGGACTTTCTTTTGTAAGCAAGGGGGGGCCAAAATCGTTCTGGTGAGTGGGGACTATTTCTTTTTGGTGTTGGCACAGTGGATTCGGCGCACATAGTTATTATATTGAAGAAACACACGGACTATTTAACACTTTGTATGGGACTGTATGTTGGACGTGCGTTGTATTTTACATTTTTTTTTTAAGATTCATGCGTTTTTTTGTTCATAATTGAAAGTGATGATTGATTTCATTTCAGTTTTATAAATACAAACGGATAAAAACACAAAAATAAGAGACAACGATTAGGGCTCATTCAGTTCAGTGTTGAACTGTGTTTTCCAGCGCAGTCCCAAGACAAGGACAAGGCAAGTGGCCCTATTTAATATAGTGTCAGTTCACCACGTTGGTGGGCACTGAAAAAAAAAAAGTCACATTTTTATGTGGCATGTTGTGATGCGCTGTAACTCGTTGCAGCAAATGGTGAAAGCTTGGAAAAAAACACATTAAAAACACATTTCAGTAAAGTGCAATGTCAAATCATATGTTGGCGAGGGCGCGGCGTGCACCATGGTGTGAATGGGCCCTTATTGTGCTTTCTCTCCCGGGTCGCAGTGGTCAGTAAACCTCTTTGACGTGACAGTTGCATTTACAAGAAGAGGGTGAGTAAATAGAGGCAGTGAAGGGTTAGCTGAGGATCTGTACACAGAAGGTTAGAGGGTACAAGAAGGGAGGCCAAGGTTTGAATTACACTCAGAGAGCTTAGTTGAGTGACAAGGTATTTGGAGGTGAAACCACTTGGCCTCCCCTGAAGGAATTGGATAGGGACATGACAAGCCCGCAGAGTGTCAGGTCCCCAGGAAAAAGCCTCCTCCCGCACATTCCTGTCACTGGATCAGGCCATGAGCAGGAACAAGATCAGTGTCCCTCACACCTCACTGTCATCGGGACAGGGCCCTGGAGAGGCTGCTGACAGCCTGAGTGCTGCAGGGATTCCCCCATCCATGTCCACCATGGCTGCACACTTGAGGTTGTTGTATCGGGACAAGTACCGATCCTCACACACACCGACACCTCAGGCTACTGTGTAGAGTTTCGTCTTTTATCACCAGCTTATTCCTGGTTTCCTAAGAGGAGGTAAAGGAAATACGCAGTCCCAGGGCCACAGAATTGGCTATACGATCTGATTTCCGGAAAACCTGGTGTTACAGACGACTAAAGACAAGGAGATTGTCATGGTCAGGGGTCAGGCTCGGAGACCAGTAGCTATAGCATTAGAGAGGCTCCCACCAACCAGCAGGATAAGTACACACGAAGCTCAACCTGGTGGATGGTGCGGGGTCTAAGCACTAACTGGTATTCACCAGAGTTCCTGATGGTGGGGATAGGTTTTAGTACCAGGTCATGGTCCTCAGGATCACCCCACCAGGAGGTGAGCAAACCGGAGTCCAGTAGTAGATATGGCAGGTTGGGATTGAGTGGAAGTGTAGTTGAGGAACAAGCCAAAGGTCAGTAACGAGTGGTCCCAGGCTGGGATCAAGTCAAGCAATAAGCCAAGGTCGGTAAAAAGTGGTTGCAGGTAGGGATCAAGCAGAAGCATAGTCAATGAACAAGCTGATGGTCAGTACCAAGTGGGCACAGGTTGGGATCAAGTGGCAGTGTAGTCGAGGAATAAACCAAGGTCAGTAACAAGTGGTCACAGGTTGGGATCAAGTGGAAGTGTAGTCGAGGAATAGGCCAAGGTCAGTACCAAGTGGTTACAGGTCACAGATCTGGGGTCATTATGGTGGCACCACCACCATGCAACATTCCACCCACCACCAGAGGATGCAGAGGAGTAAGAGGACCTGTGATGTCAATCAACTGGTCCAAAGACTCATGGAAAAAGGTATAAAATACAAGCAGAACAGTGGCGTAAGAGGGGCTTGCAAATGAGTGTAAATAGGCACCAAAAGCACAAGTACCTGCCCGCTCTTCTGTGGCCCTCCTGCTGAGGCTTTAACCCTCTGCCATCTTATGCCTACTCCACTCCAGAGGCCTCCTCCCAACATTCCCAGTTGTTAACCTTTATATTCCCAACGGAAGGAATGTCCTCACAAAGATAGGGTTGCTACATTTTAATGATGGTACTCCGGAAATGGCGCAGTCACATCGCATCAACATACTATCCGGGGTCACTTGACAGTACCTTGTCAATCACAATTAGTGGACGGTCCGGAGTAGTCATTTGTGAAAGCATCATGCAAGCACTTCCAGTAAGCCATCTTCCCCTAAGCAGTCTCTGTCCACTCGGGGTCATTAGTACTCACTGGGATAGGATCTCTGCAGTCAATTCCTCCATGGATAAACCTCTCCTGGGGCCCTCCAAGGAAGCAGCATCACTCAGGGAACTCTTGGCCTGGCCTAAAAGGCCTTTTACAACCTATCCTAACCTCCACCTCCATAAGGGTCAGGAGGTCTTCTGGGTGCAGGTCTACTTCTCCCTGGCCTCCAGCCCTTTCCAGGGCCACCACTTGCTAGCCTGATGGTGGGGTCCCTGGCTTCCATGCCCCAACTGCACTAGAGCTCCTCCCAGCCTGGCCATGTGGTTACTGACTCACCCATGACATCACTACAGGAGGCTCCAACTAAAAGGGACCTAGCACCTGTTGACATTATTTTCTGTAACCAGACACTATTTTGGAACAGAGCCACCTATTGGCTGACTAGCTAACTGCTCCTGCTTACAAGAGTTCTTCAAAAAGGGGGTGGGGGCAAGAAACGGAGAGGGCATTTCAAGTCGGCTGAAGTTGGATTTGAAAGTCAAGCTCATAGTTCCCTTCTAGATTGTAAGCTCTAACGAGCAGGGCCCTCTGATCCCTCCTGTATTGATTTGTATTGTAAGTGTGCTGTCTGCCCCATGTTGTAAAGCGCTGTGCAAACTGTTGGCGCTATATAAATCCTGTATAATAATAATAATAGTTAACTGTGCACAATGCTTTGGCGTCCCAAGCTTCGAGGCTGTGTATAGAATATTCGTGCACAAAAAAAAAAGAAGGATCATCAGGCCGACTCTCTATAACTTGCAGAACTTAATGCATCTCGAGAAAAAGGAGTGACTGAACAGAAAAATATCTGTAGCACCCTCTAGTGTGCAACTAATGTAGGTAAATTTAGTTTATAACTCATGGTAGCTGCGTGAGTCTGTAATTAGGTCGGTTTACTGCAGGTCAGGCTGGATGGCTCTACAGGGTTGGTGTCTGGTACCTCCCCCTGGATCTAGAAACTTGGAGAAGCTTTTGGAAGTTAGTGGGCAGAGGCCAGGAGGTCCTGATCTGCATACTTGAGGGAATCTGGCCAATTCCCAGGCAGAGGGCCTGGCAGCGAGGTTGGGTCAGCCTTTAAATATCTAGCAGGGAAGTCAGGTGGAAGATAATGTGCTGAGGTGGCTGTTGTGTGGCCTGGGAGGGAACCCCGGGGCTGGGGGGGGGGGGGGGGAACGTTTCTGCCTTCAGGCTGGGAGCTGAGGAAAGGAAGGAGAGGAGGCCTATGAGAGGAATCTCCAATACCTTAATACCTTTGGACATCTGGGTTGGTATGGGAAGATCTTATCAGTTGGAAGTCTAAACAGGAATATTGCCTGGTGCAGTGGGGAGAATAGGACGATGTGGGTACCTCAGCACACCCAGGGACATACAAGGGGGGGGGGGGACTACCAGATGTAGCACACTTTCCAAAGACATTGTTGTGATAAATCCCAATCCCTTGTCATGGGGAGTTCTTCAAAGCAGCCAGGTGGGCTGGTAGTTAAACAGCCAAGTGGGCTGGTAGTATCTACAAGCGTCAGCACTGGTTGAAGTTCTACAGAGGAAGCAAGATACTTCTACATACAGTTTGTGCTAATTCTTTAACTACTTACAGACAGCCTGCCATCGTTATACATCGATACTTTGACGTTGAATACAGATAGCTGCCATAACCCCGGTATTTTCTGAAATGGCGGTGGTCCGCTTTAAGACAAAAGTGGTCTCGGCAGAGGGAGAGGTGCCCACCCCCCTCCTGCCGCGTTCTGGTCGTCTCTGCCGCCTACCGTCGGTAGCAGTGGAGACGATTCGGTCCTTTCTAGGAAGTCGAGTTAGGGAAAGATGGCCCCCACTCAACTCCATATCATTTGATGATGGAATCAACGTCGTCAAGCGTCACTTCCGCCCAACGGCCTTACAGGGACATTTTTTTTTTTATTGAAAAAAATTTTTTTTTTTATTGCATTTTAGTGTAAATATGAGATGTGAGGTCTTTTTGATCCCCCAGATCTCACAATAAAGAGGACCTGTCATGCTTTTTTTCTTTTACAAGGGATGTTTACATTCCTTGTAATAGGAATAAAAGTGACCCAAACATCTTCTTTTTTAAAAGGACAGTGTAAAGATAAAAAATATAAAGTAAAATAAATAAGAAAAAATAAAAATTGAAAGCGCCCCGTCCCGCCGAGCTCGCTGCAGAAGCCAACGCATATGTAAGTCGCGCCCGCATTTGAAAATGGTGGTTAAACCACACATGTGAGGTATCGCCACGATCATTAGAGCGAGAGCAATAATTCTAGCACTAGACCTCCTCTGTAACTCAAAACATGCAACCTGTAGAAATTTTTAAACGTCGCCTATGGAGATTTTTAAGGGTCAAAGTTTGTCACCATTCCACGAGCGGGTGCAATTTTGAAGCGTGACGTGTTGGGTATCAATTTACTCGGCGCAACTTCATCTTTCACAATATAAAATAAAAAGGGGCTAACTTTACTGTTGTCTTATTTTTTTATTAAAAAAGTGTATTTTTTCCAAAAGACCGCTACGCAAATACAGCGTGACATAAAGTATTGCAACGACCACCATTTTTTTCTCTAGGGTGTCAGAAAAAATATATATATAATTTTTGGGGGTTCTAAGTCATTTTCTAGCAAAAAAAAAAATCTGATTTTAACTTGTAAACAGCAAGTTTGAAAAATAGAAAAATAGGCCTGGTCCTTACGTGGTTAAAGGGGACTGAGAGCTCCTGGTCCATATAGGATCCTGTCACTGATCCATAGAGATGATCTTCATATAGAGAAGGAAGTTTGTCCTCATCTGTTGTTCTTCAGGTCAAGTTGGACCTCCCATAATTCCCTATACCCTATCCAAGTTTTTCCCCCCAATAAAACAACAAGAAAAAAAACAAGCCCATGGGTGGATTTCTTGTGTCTGGATGCAAGTTGGAAATGCGTGTTGCCTGGCTGTGTGGGAATAGGGGAACCAGTAACCAGTGGCTCCTGTGGGGGTAGCGCTACACATATAATCCCAGTCAATGATCTCGTCTACTGGAATATCGGTGCTGTAAAAAAAAAAAATAAAACCGGTAAAGATGATGGATGAGGGGCTTTTCTGTACATATTCCCCTATAAATGGTGCGGCTGGCAGGATCATGAATGGTGGAGAGCCTAGGGAGGGCGCCGGGGTGGCTCTGTCTGGGTGGGCTGCACATTTTCTATGCTATCTCTTGTCACATCTCACTGATTGCCTGGCAATACAGCCAGGGCTGGTGCTACCACTAGGCAAACTAGGCCGCCGCCTAGGGCACACGGCTGCCTAGGGGCGCCCGGCCACTGGTTTCCCTCCGCGTCTGCAGCATATAACTAACCCAGTCTCAGGCAGCTGCTCCGTCTGACCGGTAGTGTAATTAGAAGTGCAGTGGAGCACTGGAGCCAGCGCTAGAGGAAGCAGAGCCGATGCTTCCGTTATAGCGCCGCCTCCTGTAACGGCAAAGGGGGTGGAGTCAGGGGTGGTGCCCATGGGGGTGGCAAAATTAGGTTTTCGCCTAGGGTGTCAAAAATCCTTGAACCAGCCCCGATTACAGCCCTTCATACCCTACAGACGCCCCGGGGGTCTTTGCTGAGAATTATCCCGCCGTGGTTTTCCACCATATCTTCTCCTTTCATTGCCGAGAGACCAAAAAAAACCTGAAAAGACAAAGTTATGAAAGCGCCGTCCTCCGCGGGTGCCGATATCGCCGCACCAGCTGCAGCTGGTCGGAGTTGGAGGAATTTGATGGGAAGTTATTATTAGGGGGGGAGGGGCGTGTTTTCCGAGACACAACGCTTCCTTCTTGTCCACATCGCCCTCTGAACGTCACTGCAGGCGGCTTTTTCTCCATCCTTTATATAGATGGTAACATAAAGCAGGGGACTCCGATCTACGGCCCGTGGGCCGAATCTGGCCCTCTGCAAGATTATATCTGCCCCCCTGATGTGAGAGGGGACTCTGATATAAGGGGGTTCTCTGATGTAAGAGGAAAGTTTAATGGGGACACCGATGTAAGGGGGGGCTTTGATATAACGGGGGGGGGTCTCTGATGTAAGGGGATATTCTGATGGGGACACTGATGTTAGAGGGGACTCTGCTATAAGGCGGGACTCTGACGTAAGTTAAGACTCTGACGTAAGAGGAAACTCTGGTGGGGACAATGATGTAAGAGGGGACTCTGATAAAGGTGGGGCTCTGATGTAAGGGGAGGCTTTGATATAAGGGGGGGTCTCTGATGTAAGAGGATATTCTGATGGGGACACTGATGTAAGAGGGGACTCTGCTATAAGGCGGGACTCTGATGTAAGTTAAGACTCTGATGTAAGAGGAAACTCTGGTGGGGACAATGATGTAAGAGGGGACTCTGATAAAGGTGGGGCTCTGATGTAAGAAGATACTCTAATGGGTACACTAATGTAACGGAGAACTCTAATGGGGACACTGGTGTAAGGGGGAACTCTGATGTGGACACTGGTGTAAGGGGGAACTCTGATGGGGACACTGGTGTAAGGGGGAACTCTGATGGGGACACTGGTGTAAGGGGGAACTCTGATGTGGACACTGGTGTAAGGGGGAACTCTGATGGGGACACTGGTGTAAGGGGGGACTCTGATGGGGACACTGGTGTAAGGGGGAACTCTGATGGGGACACTGGTGTAAGGGGGAACTCTGATGGGGACACTGGTGTAAGGGGGAACTCTGATGGGGACACTGGTGTAAGGGGGAACTCTGATGTGGACACTGGTGTAAGGGGGAACTCTGATGGGGACACTGGTGTAAGGGGGAACTCTGATGGGGACACTGGTGTAAGGGGGAACTCTGATGTGGACACTGGTGTAAGGGGGAACTCTGATGTGGACACTGATGTAAGGGGGAACTCTGATAGGGACACTGGTGTAAGGGGGAACTCTGATGTAAAGGGGAACTTTGACAGGGACTCCAATGTAAAAGGGGACTCTGATGGGAACCCTGATACAAGAGGGGGGGACTCTGATAAGGACTCTTATGTAAGAGGGGACTCTGATGTAAGGGGAACTTTGAGAAGGACTCTGATGTTAGAGGGCTCCGATATGCACTCTGATGATAACCCGGGGGACTCTGATGATAACCCTGATGTAAGAGGTTGACTCTAAAAGGGGGGCTCTGATAGGCACTCCAATATAAGAGGGGACTGATGTAAGGATGGGACTCTGATGTAAGGGGGGGGTTGTGATGTAAAAGGAACTTTTATAGGGACTCTGATGTAAGAGCACTCTGATAAAGGGGGGATTCTGATTGGAACCCTGATGTAAAGGGTGGACTCTGATAGGGACTCTAATGTAAGGAGGACTCTGATATAGCAGGGGACTCTAATGGGTGCAGTAATCCAGTGTGAGACTTCCTGTAATGAAGACCTGGTATTGGGGGAGGGGGGAGTGCCCGGTATTAGGGGAGGGGGGTGCCTGGTATTGGGGGAGGGGGGTGCCTGGTATTGGAGGAGGGGGGGCCTGGTATTGGAGGAGGGGGGGCCTGGTATTGGGGGAGTGCCCGGTATTCTGGGAGGGGGGGAGTGCCCAGTATTCGGGGAGGGAGGAATGCCTGATATTGGGGGAGGGAGGAGTGCCCGGTATTGGGGGGAGTGCACCGGTATTGGGGGAGTGCCTAGTATTGGGGGAGGGGGGAATGCCCGGTATTGGGGGAGGGGGGTGCCCGGTATTGGGGGAGTGCCCGGTATTGGGGGAGGAGGGGTGCCCGGTATTGGGGGAGGGGGGAGTGCCTGGTATTAGGGGGGAGTGCCCGGTATTGGGGGGGAGTGCCCGGTATTGGTGGAGGGGGGGAATGCCCGGTATTGGCAGGAGTGCCTGGTATTGGGGGAGGGGGGGAATGCCCAGTATTGGGGGGAGTGCCTGGTATTGGGGGAGGGGGGAGTGCCTGGTATTAGGGGGGAGTGCCCGGTATTAGGGGAGGGGGGGTGCCTGGTATTGGAGAGGGGGGCCTGGTATTGGGGGAGTGCCTGGTATTAGGGGGGAGTGCCCGGTATTGGGGGAGGGGGGGAGTGCCCGGTATTGGGGGGGAGTGCCCGGTATTGGGGGAGGGGGGGAATGCCCGGTATTGGGGGGGGAGTGCCCGGTATTGGGGGAGGGGGGGAGTGCCCGGTATTGGGGGGAGTGCCCGGTATTGGGGGAGGGGGGAGTGCCTGGTATTAGGGGGGAGTGCCTGGTATTAGGGGGGAGTGCCCGGTATTGGGGGAGGGGGGGGAGTGCCCGGTATTGGGGGGAGTGCCTGGTATTGGGGGAGGGGGGGAGTGTCCGGTATTGGGGGGAGTGCCCGGTATTGGGGGAGGGGGGGAGTGCCCGGTATTGGGGGGAGTGCCTGGTATTGGGGGAGGGGGGGAGTGCCCGGTATTGGGGGGGAGTGCCCGGTATTTGGGGAGGGGGGGAATGCCCGGTATTGGGGGGAGTGCCCGGTATTGGGGGAGGGGGGGAATGCCCGGTATTGGGGCAGGAGGGAAGTACCTGGTATTGAAGGGGTTAAACTGAATGAGTTATTTTACAAGGCGATCGTTTACAATCACTTTAAGGAATTTCTTTTAATAAACTTTTTTTCATGCTCGGTGTTCACTTTTACAAACCCCAGCTAGGAAGAGACCCAAGGGGGGGCATCACCTGCCGGAGAGGAAAGCTCTGTACTCGTACTAGCTGTGCCAGAGCTGCGGGAGGGAAGGGGTTAAGACCCTAAAAAAAAGGCGCTCCCTCCCTCCCTCCCCCGCTCAGGCCCTCTGGCTTCTTCTATGACAGGTTGGCTAAACCTCAAAACACTGACTTGACAGTTTAATAAGTTAGATGTCTCACTAAGTTAAACAGATGTCACCACTCACTCTGTGCTGTTAAATAGCCCGAGGGGGATAAAACTGAGAGAATCGCAGAGAAAACCGCCTGTTCCTGTTGATTAAATGTCCGTGTCATAAATCAGTAAAACAATTCTGTCATTTATCAAAGGGAAGAGCCTTCTTCTCCGGCCTTTGAAGTCAGGAGGGGCTGCAATTCCCAAAGCCATAAAGATCCTCAGCTTTCCCAAGTGTCAGAGGCCGGGACTGACAGCTCTGGGCTGTGGGGGGCGCCATACCTTTCTGGGACTGGTCATAGGTGAGGATCCCGGAGATACGGACCAGCATCATAAGAGTCCAATAAGACAGGGGTCCAATGGTAGAACAAACAATTTACCCTTTGTATCCGGGACCCTCAAGGACAGAGTAACGCAGGCCATACATGGTCCGAATCCCGAAATCATTTTCTTTCTAAATTCTTTTCTAAGGATTTTCGTTCAAATTTTGCACCATTAGTGGACTGCAGCAACGACCGATTTTCAGACCAAAGAGTTGAATTTGGTTTCATCAGACCAGAGAATTTTGTTTCTCGTGGTCTTAGAGTCCTTCAGTTGCCATTTGGCTGTCCTGTCCCTTTTACTTAGGAGTGGCTTCTGTCTGGCCACTCTACCATACAGGCCTGATTGGTGGAGTGCTGCAGAGATGGTTGTTCTTCTGGAAGGTTCTCCTCTCTCCACAGAGAAATGCTGGAGCTCTGTCAGAGTGACTATCGGGGTCTTGGTCACCTCCCTGACTAACGCCCTTCTCCCCCGATCGTTCAGTTTGGCCGGAAGAGTCCTGGTGCTTCCAAACTTCTTCCATTAACGGATGATGGTGGCCACTCAGATTCCCCGGATCTGTGCCTCCATACAATCCTGTCTCTGAGGTCTACAGACAATTACTTGGACTTTTTTTTGATTTTCATGTGGCCATCAAATTTGAATGATCGGGCATGTTGGAAATTTTTTGAAAAATGAACAATTACAGATCATCCGGAAAGTGTTCACAGCGCTTCCCTTTTTTCCACAAAATGGATTAAATTCATAATTTTTCCTCAAAATTCTACTAACAATCCCCCATAATGACAACGTGAGAGAAGTTTGTTTGAAATCTTTGCAAATTTATTAAAAAAAAAAATGAAAAAAAAAAATCCCATGTACATTGTCAGGTCACCTGAGTCCAGGTGACAGATGCACCCCGTTGGGGTCCGGAGTGCACCGCAAGGTAGTGGACCCTACGGCTGACTGCCGTGGATGGAGCTCTAGGTGATACAGGAGAAGAGGTACTCTGGAGCACCAACACGGATGACGCTGGGAGCTAGAGCATGAGATTTCCCAGGGCGCGGAATCTAAGAGCCAGCGGGTGTTCACCAGAGGCCCCTAGTGGTGGGGATGGATTTAGCTGCAGTCTGGCTCCAGGTCACGACCCCCTAGGGCCTCCCAGCTCATGGTAGAGTACAGGGAGGTAGAGAGGAAGCAGAAGACCACGACAACAAAGGATAGTCAGGAGATAGCCAAAGGTCGGTGTAACAAGCAGGTAAGGAAGGTCAAGAAACACGCCAAGTTCGGGATATGAAGCAGACGAGGACAGTCAGGAACAGGCCAAAATCGGTAACTAGAATCAGACGTAGAACACACAGCAAGGAGCAGACAAGCTAAAGACGCAATATTGATCAGCCGGGCTGGCTTGTAGGGCACAGGTTAATATAGAGTTCCCTGATAGGGCCCGGGGTGGAGCCATGCTTTGAGGAGAGAGCAGCCAGGTGAAGGGCGGCTGGTCTCTCAGGCTGAACACATGGAGAGGTAAGCTGACAGACAAACATTACTGTGGATCCATGACATGCATAAGTATCACAGACTCCTCCCATGTACATAAGTATCACAGACTCCTCCCATGTACATAAGTGTCACAGGCTCCTCCCATGTACAGAAGTATCACAGGCTCCTCCCATGTACATAAGTATCACAGGCTCCTCCTATGTACATAAGTATCACAGGCTCCTCCCATGCACATAAGTATCACAGACTCCTCCCATGTACATAAGTATCACAGACTCCTCCCATGTTCATAAGTATCACAGACTCCTCCCATGTACATAAGTATCACTGACTCCTCCCATGTACATAAGTATCACAGACTCCTCCCATGTACATAAGTATCACAGGCTCCTCCCATGTACATAAGTATCACAGACTCCTCCCATGTACATAAGTATACTGACTCCTCCCATGTACATAAGTATCACAGGCTCCTCCCATGTACATACGTATCACAGGCTCCTCCCATGTACATAAGTATCACAGGCTCCTTCCATGTACATACGTATCACAGGCTCCTCCCATGTACATAAGTATCACAGGCTCCTCCCATGTACATAAGTATCACAGGCTCCTCCCATGTACATAAGTATCACAGGCTCCTCCCATGTACATAAGTATCACAGCCTTTGCCATGACACTCAGAATTGAGCTCAGGTACCTCCTGTTTCCACTGATCATCCTTGAGATGTTTCTACAACTTGATTGGAGTCCACCTGTGGTAAATTCAGTTGATTGGACATGATTTGGAAAGGCACACACCTGTCTATAGAAGGTCCCACAGGTAACAGTGCATGTCAGAGCACAAACCAAGCCATGAAGTCCAAGGAATTGTCTGTAGACCTCCGAGACAGGATTGTATGGAGGCACAGATCGGGGGAAGGGTACAGAAACATTTCTGCAGCATTGAAGGTCCCAATGAGCACAGTGGCCTCCATCATCTATGAATAGAAGAAGTTTGGAACCACCAGGACACTTCCTAGAGCGTGACGCCCGGCCAAACTGAGCGATCGGAGGAAATGGGCCTTAGTCAGGGAGGTGACCAAGAACCCGATGGTCACTCTGACAGAGCTCCAGTGTTTCTCTGTGGAGAGAGGAGAACCTTCCAGGAGAACAACCATCTCTGGGGCACTCCACCAATCAGGCCTGTATGGTAGAGTGGCCAGACGGAAACCACTTCTCAGTAAAAGGCACATGACAGTCCACCTGGAGTTTGCCAAAAGGCACCTGAAGGACTCTCAGACCATGAGAAACAAAACTCTCTGGTCTAATGAAACAAAGATTGAACTATGTGGTCTGAATGGCAAGCATCATGTCTGGAGGAAACCAGACACTGCACATCACCTGGCCAATACCATCCCTACAGTGAAGCATGGTGGTGGCAGAATCATGCTGTGGGGATGTTTTTCAGCTGCAGGAACTGGGAGACTAGTCAGGATGGAGGGAAAGATGAATGCAGCAATGTACAGAGACATCCTAGACCAAAACCTGCTCCAGAGCTCTCTGGACCTCAGACTGGGGCGAAGGTTCATCTTCTAACAGGACAACGACCCTAATCACACAGCCAAGATAACAAAGGAGTGGCTCCGGGACAACTCTGTAAATGTCCTTGAGTGGCAAAAAAACTAAATTGCAGGACATGTGTCGCCGCGCTTTGTGACTGGGCCAGCTGCAGGGGAAGGAGGAGGAGGGGGGCCGAATCTCTCACCCAGTTCGCTACGGCAAACTGAGCCGGAAGTGGGAGCGGGTACCTGTCAAAACCAGGAAAAGAGGCAGACAAGCAGAGCTTCCCCTTTTGGGTGGAGCTTCCGCTTTAGGAGCGTGCCGGGAAGCCAACCGCCATGTCCCTAACAACCGATGACTGCGTTTTCCAGGCGCGTTTTGCGTTTTTGAACATGCATTTTTCATGCATGTTTTTTTCATCTTTAACAAACACTGTTTAGCTGGTTGTTAAGGAGCGGGCCAGGAAGACGGCTGCTGCGTCCTTAACAACGGATGAGTCATCATCTGTCAGCATGTTAGGAATTAGGAATACAGTATTGCAGATCTCTGGTAAAAAGGTCAACATGTTTCTCCAATTGTTGACTTCTTCAGGACCCAATAGGAAGAGGTAATATCACTATATATGAAAATAAAAACTGGACTAGATTAGTCAAGCCCAACATAACAAACAACCGGACTTTACTGGCTCAGCATGGGAGACGACAAATATTTATAAGACATAACAAACTTTATTGTACTTGTTAAAAAACACATAGATAAAAGGAACAAAAGTGAATACCCTCAATGACCTAAAGGTCTAGCAGAGGTAATGTTACAGTACTAGGGAACAACCAGAAAATCTAGATATGCATCACAGGTAATCAAATATATCTGTGATAATAGCAGTAATTATGAATACAATATTGCAAAACTTCTGTAAAAAGGTCAACGTGTTTCACCAGTTGTTGGCTTCTTCAGGACCCAATAGGAAGAGGTAGTATCACTGTATATGAAAAAAATGTGTACTCAATTAATCAAGCCCAACACAACAAACAACCAAACTTTACTCGCTTAGCATGGGAGACGACAAATATTTATAAAACATAACAAACGTGTTAAAAAACACATAGGAAATAGAGAATACCCTAAATGACCTAAAGGCCTAGCAGGGTTTAGGGTACAGTACCCTGGTATGGAACAACCAGAAAATCTAGATATACATCACAGATAATCATATATATCCGCGGTAATAGCAGTAATTATGAATACAATATTGTAGATCTCCGGTAAAAAGTTAACGCGTTTTGCCAATAGTTGGCTTCTTCAGGACCCAATAGGAAGAACTGAATATATGAAAAAAATGTGGACTAGATTAATCAAGCCCAACATAACAAAAAACTGGACTTTACTGCCACAGCATGGGAGTCGACATATATTTATAAAACATAACAAACTTTATTGCACATGTTAAAACACACATGGATAAAAGGAACAAAAGAGAATACCCTAGAAGGGTTAAGGGTACAGTTGTCAGGGCTGAGACCAGCCCTTCCTTTTATGAGCTGGCCGCTCAGCTGTTGGCTAATTGCCAGCTCCTATCTCTCCACATTGACTCATCTGTTGATGATATCATGCTCGTCGGTCCTGCCTACTTAAGCCGCCCAGTTCAGATGATCTCTGCCTTCGCCTTAGTCACATCTCTAGAGACGCTCTCCTGTGTTCCTGTTAAAGACTTGCTTGGCTGACGTTCCTTCTGGCTCCCTGACGTTTTGGCTTATCTGACTATCCGTTCCGGTTCCTGAACTCTGGCTATGTTTTGACTACATTTACAATGTTTACCTTTTCCTTATTATTATTATTAAACAAGTGTGATTTAACTGTACTTCTGTCTCAGTCTGATTCATGGCTTCTGACAACAGTACCCTGCCACGGAACAAACGAAAAATCTGGATATGCATCGCAGATAATCAAATATATCTGTGGTAATGGCAGTGATTATGAGTAGAGTATTGTAGATCTCCGGTCAAAAGGTCAACACGTTTCGCCAATTGTTGGCTTCTTCAGGACCCAGTAGGAAGAGGTAATATCACTAAATATGAAACATAATAAACTATTAATAATGACACATATGATGAAGACAATACAGTCAGATGTCTATATCAAGAAAATTGTGGTCACATATATGCAACGAGTCAAGGGGTATCCAAAATTGGCCCAGGGGGTGGACACAGGGCATCAGAGCCACAGAGCCACAAGACAGGACATGTGGAGAACCGTTTTTTTTTTTTTTTAAATTAATTATGCATGTAAAAAAAAATCCACACATGGCTCTGGCAGCGAAATGGTTAAAGGTGGAGTTAGACACATGGGGAACATGCCTTGTCCTAGGGAGAGGGTTATTCACATTGTTCTAAATAATGAAATCCTGGCAGCCTCTTTGATGGCAGATAGCCGTGGAGACGACATGTGAGCGTGCTGCCATGGGCAGATCACAGGTCCTCTTTAGCTTGTGATAAGTTGTACATTGGAAGTCCCGCAACACAAACATTCCCTTCATCACTCATCCAATAAATAATAAAACGTCAAAGCACTGGATGCAAAACTTGCACAGATCAAGTTCACACTAATACCCCTCTACATACGGGACGTTCCCCTTTGTTTGGATCTGTTTCCTGATAACACTTGGCATGTTCCCAGCTGTCAGCATGATATGTACTGAGCTAAGGGCCCCGCTGTCTTCTGCTCTTATTGGCCCTCGTTCAAAAACCTTCAGCTTAGGAGAGCAGATGAGGGACTGATGACATGTTTATAGAACACATAAACATTTCAGAACATACTCACTGTATGTATATATTGGATGTATACATTGTGAAGTTCAGATAAATGTTTTATCAGCGGGGATTTATTTGCAGTCAGGCGCAATGCACATAACACGTATAAAAAGCGGCCTGCAGACATTAATCCCGCACAGCAATAACACATCTCCTCCGTCCGATATATATGATTTATAATACACAACGCCCTGGACTTTGTAAACTTCTCATTGGAACACAGTTGTGGACAAGTTACATGGATTTCAAAGGATTACATCCTATTCTAAAAGTTATTTGGGGGGGGGCGGGGGATTGGTTTCTTTATACTCCATCGGGAATAAACCCATAATATCTGGTCTATGGGGGGTTTTTGTTTTTCCATCACTTTTGGGTTGAATTGGCTGCTTAGTCCATAGGGCAGCCTTTCTCAACCTTCTTACCTTAGAGCGATGGTCTTCAAACTGCGGCCTGTGGGCCGGATTTAGCACTTTGCTTATTTTTTATCCGGCCCTTAGGGCATTCTTCCAACTCACTGGTATGAGGCACTAATCCTTCCACCAATGATGGGGCACTATACCTCTCACTGACACCAATGCAGGGGCACTATTCCTTCCGCTGACACCGATGATGATTTTAAGTGCAAAGGAGGGATTTGGGGTCTTAAAGACCCCCGATCCCTCCATAATGAGTACCTGTCACTTGCCTATTACTGTGACAAGGGATGTTTACATTCCTTCTGACAGCAATAAGATCCCTTTCACACTGGGGCGCTTTTTTGCGCTACAAATAGAGCCTTAAAGCGCCCTAAAAGCGTCTCTCAATGCTCCCCAGTGTGAAAGCCCGAGTGCTTCCAAACTTGAGCAGTGCACTTGCAGAACGGGAAAAAAAGTCCTGCAAGCAGCATCTTTGGGGTGGTGCGCTGCCATTAAAATCAATGGCCAGCACTGCTGAAACGCCTGCAAAGCGGCGCTTTGCGGGTGCTTTTATTCCCTTTTTAGCCCCTTCTGGGGGCGCTTTACCGCTAGCGGCCCCAATGCTCCAGTGTGAAAGTAGCCTAAAAGTTATCAGAATTTATTTTTTCAAAGGGACAGTGTAAAAATGGAGGTGCAGGGGATGTGTAATGTAATGGGGTCCAGAGGTGCGGTTGCTGTGTAATGTAAAGGGGGCCAGAGGTGTGGGGGCTGTGTAATGTAAAGGGGGCCAGAGGTGCGGGGGGTTGTGTAATGTAAAGGGGGCCAGAGGTGCGGTGGCTGTGTAATGTAAAGGGGGCCAGAGGTGTGGTGGCTGTGTAATATAAAGGGGGCCAGAGGTGCGGGGGCTGTGTAATGTAAAGGGGGCCAGAGGTGCGGGGGCTGTGTAATGTAAAGGGGACCAGAGGTGCGGGGACTGTGTAATGTAAAGGGGACCAGAGGTGCGGGGGCTGTGTAATGTAAAGGGGGCCAGATGTGCAGGGGCTGTGTAATGTAAAGGGGGCCAGAGGTGCAGGGGCTGTGTAATGTAAAGGGGGCCAGAGGTGCGGGGGCTGTGTAATGTAAAGGGGGCCAGAGGTGCGGGGGCTGTGTAATGTAAAGGGGGCCAGATGTGCATGGGCTGTATAATGTAAAGGGGGGCAGAGGTGCGGAGGCTGTGTAATGTAAAGGGGGCCAGAGGTACGGGGGTTGTGTAATGTTATTTTCATTTACTAGCGGGTGAATGCGGCCCTCCATGCATTCACATACATTTATTGAATCCGGCCCTTAAGTGGAAAAAGGTTGCTGACCCCTGATATAGTCCTTTCCTGAGCTAACAAAGCTGCCCCTCCATAAATACAGTACAATGAGCATTGTCACACATGACAGGAAATGTCAAGTCAAGGAAGGCAAGTCAAAAGCAATCTAAGCTTAAACCTGCTCCCTCCTCCATTCTATGACTATTCTATCTACGTAGTAAGGGAAACATGTCTGTACTTACCTATTCTGAAGTCGCTCTAGTCTGGCCACATGATCTCTCCAGCGGCTGGCTTCATTGTAGAGGAGGGATAGCCAACAATGGCTGCAGAGCCTGCACGATGACGTCAGCCAGGCTTCCTATGGGGCTTCCGTTGTCAGCTGTCCCTCCTCTACACTGAAGCCAGTGATGGGACCAGATCATGTGACCCACCAGAGAGTCCTCAGACTAGGTAAGTATAGGCATTTACCTTTTACAGGGTAGATAGATTGAGCCTAGAATGGGGGTGGAGGTAGATTCAGGCTTACTTAGGTTTTGACTTGTCTTCCACTTTAATGGCAGAATAACCAGGTGAAAATAAAGGAGTCCAATCCTGAAAGAAAAAAAAAAAACAAATGCAGCCACCACTTGTAAACTGCAATATGTGAAATGTTTGTTCTTGGATTTAGATCTTTATATATAGTATAATAATTCTGTCCCGAGATTGACTAAGTTGTAAGTCTATAAATATGTAGAGTGTATATTTACTTTAGAGGAGAGAAGATTGATGACTGAGAAGAGGATGCTCCGGTCTGGCATGCACTGGCATGCTGAACTTTGTGCCAGACACAAACAATGACACACCATAGTTACCGACATACCGGTATGATCCATACAGACGCCCTGTACAGATCACGTTACCCTCTCCTGGGACAGACAATGAAGGTTATATAACCTGCAGACTAACAATGATGGCAAATGGCCACGCTGTATAATCAATAGAAATAAGGAGCATTGTTCTACTTCTGGACACAACCGGAAACCCACCAAGCTTCCATTTTGTTTTTGGTCTCTGATGTTCCCAGCCATGTTTTGCCATTACTGTGACCTTTACATACCCTACTACCCTACCCTGTACACCCGCTTCAGTTAGTAGAGCCAGTATGGAGGAACAATGTCTTTACAAAGCTTTATTGGAAGACACCACATACACATTCCACAAACCTGTCTCCATTTTTAATCCTGCAATGGTGGTGAATTGGCCAATAATGGTCTTCCTACACATAATCAGACATGTATGAGGCGTGGTTACTGTGACTCGAGTATAGAAATAGTTGGGAAAATGAAAATGACCAGGGCCAAAACTAGGGAGGGGGCAGGGGCACGTGCAGCTGTGCATTGTGGCCAATCAGCTTCTAACTGTCAGCTTGTTCAATTAAGCTTTGACCATAAAACCTGGAGGTTGATTGTTTTCTATGTAGAGCTGCACCAGATTTTGCAATCTCCAGTTTTACTAAATCAACCCCTATGTATCAAGTTCCAGGTTGGAGGCCGAACTGAGAAGAGGACTTCCCTTGCGGCTCTGGTCTGAACATGCCTGGGTTTGGAGACAGGTGCAGAGCACAAAGTAGCATGGGTGCCGGGGGCCTGGGTGGTTGATAGTTGCCTGTGGAGTTGGTTTACAAGGATGGTAACCTGGCAGCAAATGGAGGTCTCAGGAACACCCACAGAAAGGAACCATAGCTGGCAACCCCTTGCTCTTGTGGTTCAGTGATGCACGTTAGGACCTGGAGGGCAGATCTGGAAGGATAGAATGCCAAGACCATGTGCAGGTAAGTAAAAGGGACGTTGTCTTGAAGCAGAGCCGGGCCATACACAGGTAAGCAACTGGAAGAGGAGACATGGTCAAAGACCAAGCTGGGGTTACACACAGGTAAGCAACTGGAAAAGAAAACATGGTCAAAAGCCAAGCTGGGGTCATACACATATAAGCAACTGGAAGAGGAGATATGGTCAAAAGCCAAGCCGGGGTCATGTACAGGTAAGCAACTAGAAAGAAGACATGGTCAAAAGCCAAGCTGGGGTCATCCATAGGTAGGCAACTGGAAGAGGAGATATAGTCAAAAGCCAAGCCGGGGTCATGTACAGGTAAGCAACTAGAAAGAAGACATGGTCAAAAGCCAAGCTGGGGTCATAAACTGCAAATGGAAGAGGAGACATGGTTAAAAGCCAAGCTGGGGTCATACACAGGTAAGCAACTGGAAGAGGAGACATGGTCAAAGACCAAGCTGGGGTTACACACAGGTAAGCAACTGGAAAGGAAGACATGGTCAAAAGCCAAGCTGGGGTCATACACAGGTAAGCAACTGGAAGAGGAGATATGGTGAAAAGCCAAGCTGGGGTCATGTACAGGTAAGCAACTAGAAAGAAGACATGGTCAAAAGCCAAGCTGGGGTCATAAACTGCAAATGGAAGAGGAGACATGGTTAAAAGACAAGCTGGGATCATACACAGGTAAGCAACTGGAAGAGGAAATGTGGACAAAATCCAGGCTGGGATCATACGCAAGTAAGCAGCTTGAAGAGGAGACATGGTCAAAAACCAAGCCGGGGTCATAAATAGGTAAGCAACTGGAAGAGGAAACATTATCAAAAGCCAAACTGGGGTCATACACAGGTAAGCAACTGGAAGAGGAGACATGGTCAAAAGCCAAGCTGGGGTCATACATAGGTTAGCAACTGGAAGAGGAGACATGGTCAAAAACCAAGCCAAGGGTCATACACAGTTAAATGGGAAGAGGAGACATGGTGAAAACCAAGCCAAGGTACACAGGTAATCAACTGGAAGAGGAGACATGGTCAAAGCCAAGCCGGGGTAATGCACAGGTAAGTAGCCGAGATGAGGGACTGAGTCTAGAGCCAAACCAGGGTCATAAACAAGAGAGCCAATTGAAACATGGTCAATCAACAAGCTGAGGTCACGATCAGGAGTCAAGCAGAGAGAAGACCAGTGAAAAAGCCAAGTCAGCAATGGGTCATCATCAAGCAAGAAACCATGAAGCACAAGAACAAGGATCACAAATAGCTGAGGATCATCCAGCGATTACAAGTTGCATATCCTTTAAATAAGTTATTTGGTGCCAGTTCTGATACTGGAACGTGTGTGAATGTGCGCTGGTTCACGCTAAGCATTCACGCAACGAATGTGCGTACATTGCCACGCAAACATGCATGCCCATACAGGTTACCGAAAGAAATTTTTTTTCCTGCCTTTTGGCACATGCGCTCCTTTGTTCTGGTTAGCGTCCTGACACTATGGAACCAAGTGACCCATGTGAGAAAAAAAAAAAAACCTTTTAAAAGGTAATCCAAAAGTCGATAATTTGCAGGCGCTCTCCTACAGAAACTCCTTAAGTCCACTCTGGCATCAGACCAGCAGTCTAACCAGCGGAGGATGGGGTTAAGCCTGGGGCAAGGAAAAGTTGGATTCAGAGAATGAGCAAACAGTGAGCGCCTGTTGTAGGTGTACAAAACACCTGTCAGGGAGTGAAGTGCTAATGACAGGCCTGAGTGAGTGGCATTAAGGTTAACACCTGCATTAGTGTCTCCTCTTTTGAAGGTCAATGGTGGCAGTTTAAATAGTGCTGGGTGAGACAAACTTCAATCAAGTGCTGCTGGCTCTCTGCTCGGCTGCTAAACTTCTCACCAGTCATCCATGTAATTAAAATAACTCAAGGGATTTTCTCTCTGTGCTTTTTCCAGGGAGGGGAGAGGCGATGTGACAGATAACTTGTTTGTTTCAGAGTTTCTTCTGCCTGACGTGAGTACAAGGGAAAGTGACAACTTCCGAATAACTTGGTTTATAGAAAGGGAGAGACACAGGACTCCCCGAATATTCCATCAAATAAAGAGGGACGCGAGAAAATGTTTTGATAAGGGATTAGAGCGGGGGTCTCCAAACCTTCTCATCAAAGGGCCAGTTTACTTTCTATCGGGCAATGGAGGGGGGGGGGGGTGGACTGTTGCCATTGGGGGTAGAAAATGCCCCGTCATTAGTGGGAGTAAACAACGCCCCATAATTGGTTACATAGGTAATCTGAAAAAGTCCATCCAGTTCAACAATATAGCAAAAAAAGAAAAAAATAATACACAAATACCTTCATATATACAACCCTATACCCACAGATGATCCAGAGGAAGGCAAAAACAAAACTCAAATAAAGCATGATCCAATTTGCTCCAGCAGGGGAAAGAATTCCTTCCTGATCCCCCGAGAGGCAATCGGATATTCCCTGGATCACCTTTACCTAGAAATGTCAGTGCCCAGTTATATTCTGTACATTTAGGAAACAATCCAGGCTTTTCTTATAGCAATCTACTGAGCTTGCCAGAACCACCTCTGGAGGGAGTCTATTCCACATTTCCACAGCTCTTACTGTGAAGAAACCTTTCCATATCTGGAGATTAAATCCCTTTTCCTCTAGACGTAAAGAGTGTCCCTGTGTCCCCTGTGATGACTTTTAAGTGAAAAACTCAACACCAAGTTCACTATATTGACCACTTATGTATTTATACATGGAGATCATATCCCCCTTATGTATTTATACATGGAGATCATATCCCCCCTGATGTATTTATACATGGAGATCATATCCCCCCCTTATGTATTATACATGGAGATCATATCGCCCCCCTATGTATTATACATGGAGATCATATCCCCCCCCTTATGTATTATACATGGAGATCATATCGCCCCCCCCCCCTATGTATTATACATGGAGATCATATCCCCCACCCCCTATGTATTATACATGGAGATCATATCCCCCCCTTATGTATTATACATGGAGATCATATCCCCCCTTATGTATTTATACATGGAGATCATATCCCCCCTTATGTATTATACATGGAGATCATATCCCCCCTTATGTATTATACATGGAGATCATATCCCCCCTTATGTATTATACATAGAGATCATATCCCCCCTTATGTATTATACATGCAGATAATATCCCCCTTATGTATTTGTACATGGAGATCATATCCCCCCCTTATGTATTTATACATGGAGATCATATCCCCCCTTATGTATTTATACATGGAGATCATATCCCCCCTTATGTATTTATACATGGAGATCATATCCCCCCTTATGTATTTATACATGGTGGTCATATCCCCCCTTATGTATTTGTACATGGAGATCATATCCCCCCCTTAGGTATTTATACATGGTGATCATATCCCCCTTATGTATTTATACATGGAGATCATTTCTCCCCTTATGTATTTATACATGGAGATCATATCCCCCTTATGTATTTATACATGGAGATCATATCCCCCTTATGTATTTATACATGGAGATCATATCCCCCCTTATGTATTTATACATGGAGATCATATCCCCTTATGTATTTATATATGGAGATCATATCCCCCCTTATTTTTTATATATGGTGATCATATCACAATCCTTCCACTGACTCCAATGATGGGGCATTGTTTTTTCCCACTGACATCAGGACCTTTTCTACGCCCAGTGGCCACAGTCCGGCCCCCCTAATGTCTGAAGGACTGTAAACTGGCCCTCTGGTTTGAAAGTTTGGAGACCCCCCTGCTTTATATGATCCTCCCACACCTTTATGTGAAAGCCGGGTTACTTACTAAAACTGGCGCACACAGAATCTGGTGCACAATAACCAATCAGCTTCCAGGTTTTAGTGTCAAAGCTTTATTGAACTAAGCTGAAGTTAGAAGCTGATTGGTTACTATGCAGAACTGCACCAGATACTGAGTGCTCCAGTTTTAGTAAATAACCCCCCTGTCTATGTCATTAAAAAAAAAAAAAAAAAGCACAGTTAATAAATCTAACGCATTCGACTTTTATATGTGTTCAAAATATATCTTAAAAACGAGTTGATTAGTCCGCCGTACGCTTATAATACTTAAAAAGGTTGTAATTCAATCGTATCGCCGTGCCCCCCCATCTCTGAGATAATTAAAATAAATAAAATGACTTGAGAAGTCTTGTGTTGCACACAGCCAGGCCTATGGCGGCCTACACAGAGCCGGTTTTGTGTGCCCCCCCCACACCACCCCCCGCCCCCACCCGCTGCTGTTGCTAAGGGTATGGGATTTGGTTTTAATAACAGTTAGTTCAAACAATGTAAATTTACTGCCGCTAGGAACTGGTTCAGAAAACATGTCCAACGCAGCTATCATTTCTCAACCACACCAGCTGTTTTCGCTCAGCTCCTACCTGACAGGGTGCTTTGGAAATAGCAATCAGTGTATTTATAAGAAGGGACGGGCCCATAAATATGTCAGCCTGGAATATATACGGCCCCATATTTCACCATTTTCTATTTTAAAGTTGTGAGTTATGGCTTTGGAAAGGCTGCCCATTAAATGTGCTGATGATGGATATTCTGCATTGCTGTGCGTGTGTGTTCATCACCAAGACAATAAAAGGACACCGGCGCACACGCCGCCATTTACACACACTAAAAGAAACACACACACAACCATACAAAGTCTACATAGAGGGACAACACTGAGGGCTACATTGTATCCAAAATCCCCCCTAAAAAAGAAAGACAAAACTAAGAGCTACATTGTATCCAAAACCCCCCCAAAAAAGAAAGACAAAACTAAGAGCTACATTGTATCCAAAATCCCCCCCAAAAAAGAAAGACAAAACTAAGGGCTACATTGTATCCAAAATCCCCCCCAAAAAAGAGAGACAACACTAAGAGCTACATTGTATCCAAAATCCCCCCCAAAAAAGAGAGACAACACTAAGAGCTACATTGTATCCAAAATCCCCCCAAAAAAGAGAGACAACACTAAGAGCTACATTGTATCCAAAATCCCCCCTAAAAAAGAAAGACAAAACTAAGAGCTACATTGTATCCAAAATCCCCCCTAAAAAAGAAAGACAAAACTAAGAGCTACATTGTATCCAAAATCCCCCCCAAAAAAGAGAAACAAAACTAAGGGCTACATTGTATCCAAAATCCCCCCCAAAAAAGAGAGACAACACTAAGAGCTACATTGTATCCAAAATCCCCCCAAAAAAGAGAGACAACACTAAGGGCTACATTGTATTCAAAATCTAAAAAAAAGAAACAACACTAAGGGCTATATTGTATCCAAAATCCCCCCAAAAAAGAGAGACACCACTAAGGGCTACATTGTATTCAAAATCCCCCCCAAAAAAGAAAGACAACACTAAGAGCTACATTGTATCCAAAATCCCCCCCAAAAAAGTGAGACAACACTAAGGGCTACATTGTATCCAAAATTTTAAAAAAGAGAAACACTAAGGGCTATATTGTATCCAAAATCACCCCCCTCCAAAAAGAGAGACAACACTAAGGGCTACATTGTACCCAAAATCCCCCCCCCCCCCAAAAAAGAGAGACAACACTAGGGGCTACATTGTATCCAAAATTTGATGTTGGCTCAAACTTGTCTTGCATACACACGGTCACACAAATGTTGGCCCAAAATTACGAACGTGAGAACGCGGTGACGTACAAGACGTATGACGAGCCGAGAAAAATTAAGTTCAATAGCCAGTGCGGCTCCTTCTGATTCCGAGCATGCGTGGACTTTTGTGCGGACTTGGGTACACACGTTCGGACTTTCCGACAACAACGTTGGCGGAAAATTTGAGAACCTGCTATCAAACATTTGTTGGAGGAATGTCCAACCATGTGTAAGCGGCATAAGAGCTACATTGTATCCAAAATCTGAAAAAAAAGAGAGACAACACTAGGAGCTACATTGTATCCAGAATCCAAAAAAAGAGAAACAACAATAAGAGTTACATTGTATCCAAAATCTAAAAAAAAGAGAGACAACACTAAGGGCTACATTGTATCTGTTGTGCTAGGGCGGTGTGGAAAGACATTAAGATGGTCCAACAACTGGTCACAAGTCATTGGGACGTGCAACATGCATCCATACAATGCTGCAACTATTATAGGCTGTTGCTGGGTAAAACTTTCTTTTTTTCAGTTTAGGATGGAACGGGGAAGAGTTAAAATCTCTGTCAGGTTTTTATTTGCATATATGCATAAAAGAAGCTAGATCTCCCATCACCAATATGTTTGTACGGCCATCTTCCCTATTATTAAAGTGATACTAAAGGCTATAGTTTTTATTTTTTTATTTCGTGAAAATATTCATTAACCACTTAAGGACCGGCCTATTTTTCAGACTCTGTGTTTACAAGTTAAAATCTGTTGTTTTTTTTTTGTTGCTAGAAAATTACTTAGAACCCCCAAACATTATATATATATTTTTTCTAACACCCTAGAGAATAAAATGGCGGTCGTTGCAATACTTTCTGTCACACCGTATTTGTGCAGGGGTCTTACAAGCGCACTTTTTTTTGGAAAAATACACTTTTTTGAATTAAAAAATAAGACAACTATTTTTTTTATTTTGTGAAAGATCAATGGTACGCCGAGTAAATTGATACCCAACATGTCACGCTTCAAAATTGCGCCCATTTGTGGAATGGCGACAAACTTTTATCCTTAAAAATCTCCATAGGCAACATTTAAAAATTTCTACAGGTTACCAGTTTTGAGTTCCAGAGGAGGTCTAGGGCTAGAATTATTGCTCTCACTCTAATGATCGCGGCGATAACTCACATGTGTGGTTTGAACGCCGTTTACATATGCGGGCGCTACTCACTTATGCTTTCGCTTCTGCACGCGAGCTCGTCGGGCGGGATGCTTTAAAATGTATTTATTTATTTTTCTTATTTATTTCACTTTTTATTTTTTATTTTGACACTGTTTATTTATTTTTTTTAATTCTTGGGTCACTTTTATTCCTATTACAAGGAATGTAAACATCCCTTGTAATAGAAAAAAAGCATGACAGGGCCTCTTAAATATGAGATCTGGGGGGTCAAAAAGGCTTCACATGTCACATTTACACTAAAATGCAATAAAAAAAATTAAAAATGTCATTTGAAAAAATAAATAAATAAAATTTCTCCTTTAAGAGCATTGATCGGAAGTGACGTTTGACGTTGCTTCCACCCTCCAATGCTATGGTGCCGAGCGGGGGCCATCTTCCCCTCACTCGGCATCCAGGCAGTGAGGTGACAGGACGCGATCGTCTCCGCCGCTACCGACGGTGAGCACCTCTCCCACCACCAATAATGCCCCGTACACACGGTCGGATTTTCCGATGGAAAATGTCTGATCGGAGCGTGTTGTCGGAAATTCCGACCGTGTGTGGGCTCCATCGGACATTTTCCATCGGATTTTCCAACACACAAAGTTGGAGAGCAGGAGATAAAATTTTCCGACAACAAAATCCGTTGTCGGAAATTCCGATCATGTGTACACAAATCTGACTGACAAAGTGCCACGCATGCTCAGAATACATAAAGAGATGAAAGCTATTGGCCACTGCCCCGTTTATAGTCCCGAAGTACGTGTTTTACGTCACCGCGTTTAGAACGATCTGATTTTCCGACAACTTTGTGCGACCGTGTGTAGACAAAACAAGTTTGAGCCAACATCCGTCGGAAAAAATCCTAGGATTTTGTTGTCGGAATGTCCGAACAAAGTCCGACCGTGTGTACGCCCTATAGGAGTGATCTCGCAGATGGACTTTTCAATTTGTGTGGCTCTTGTTTCTTCGAGGGAGCCTTCGCTTTGTGGAATGCTGCCAAAGCTAAAGCTAAACCAATAGATATTGCCGGTTCCGCGTTACTGGTTAAGGATCTGTGTCCAGGGCTTCACCTCCATCGTTCTTTGGAGTTTAATATGTTAACTAGAAGTGGGGATCCCTCCATCATCACAGCATACACACCGATTACCTATAGCATTATGACCACCCACCCCCTTTTGCTGCCAAACCAGCCCTGACCCATCGAGGCATGGACTCCACTAGACCTCTGAAGGTACGCTGTGGTATCTGGCACCAAGCCCTTAGTAGCAGATCTTTTAAGTCCTGTAAATTGTGAGGTGGGGCCTCCATGGATCTGACTTGTTTTTCCAGCACATCCCACAGATTCCTGTTTGGATAGAGATCTGGGCTATCTGGAGGCCATGTCAACACCTCAAACTGGTTGTTTTGTTCCTCAAACCATTCTTAAATTCGTCAGACCAGGCCACCTTTTCCATTGCTCCATGGTCCAGTTCTGATGCTCACGTGCCTGTTGTTGGTGCTTTTGGCTGTGGTCAGCATGGACACCCTGACCGGTCTGCAGCTACACAGCCCCATACACAACAAACTGGGATGCTATGTGTGTTCTGACACCTTTCTATCAGAATCAGCAATTTGAGCTCCAGTAGCTCTTCTATTGAATTGGGCTACACGGACCAGCCTTCTCTTCCCACCTCAATCAATGAGCCTTTCCTCCCCATCTCCATCAATAAATCTTCTTTCCCCACCTCCATCAATGAGTCTTACCTCCCCACCTCCATCAATGAGCCTTCCCTCCCCACCTCCATCAATGTGCCTTCCCTCCCCACCTCCATCAATGAGCCTTCCCTCCCCACCTCCATCAATGAGCCTTCCCTCCCCACCTCCATCAATGAGCCTTCCCTCCCCCCACATCCATCAATGAGTCTTACCTCCCCACCTCCATTAATGAGCCTTCCCTCCCCACTTCCATCAATAAATCTTCCCTCCCCACCTCCATCGAGTCTTCCCTCCCCACCTCCATTAATGGGCCTTCCCTTCAAACCTTGATCAATAAGCCTTCCCTCCACACCTCAATTAATGAGCCTTCCCTCCCCCACCTCCATCAATGAGCCTTCCTCCTCCACCTCCATCAATGAGCTTTCCCTCCCCAACTCCATCAATGAGTCTTTTCTCCCCACCTCCATCAATGAGCCTTCCCTCCCCACCTCCATCAATGAGCCTTCCCTCCCTCATCTCCATCATAGCATCAATGAGCCTTCCCTCCCCCACCTCCATCAATGAGCCTTCCCTCCCTCATCTCCATCAATGAGCCTTCCCTCCCCCCTCTATCAATGAGCCTTCCCTCCACACCTCCATCAATGAGCCTTCCCTCCCCACCTCCATCAATGAGCCTTCCCTCCCCCACCTCCATCAATGAGCCTTGGCCGCCCATGACCCTGCTGCCGGTTCTCCAGTTCCCCTTCTTTGTACCACTTGTGGTTGGTCCTCACCACTGCAGACCAGGAACATCCCACAGGAGCTACAGTTTTGGAGTTGCCTTGACCCGGTGGCTTAGACTTTACTATTTGGCCCTTGTCAAAGCCCCCCAAACCCTTACACTTGCCCATTTGTTATGTTTTCAACACACCAGCTTTACTTGCTCCCTGAAATATCCCACCCATCAATGGGCCTTCCCTTCAAACCTTGATCAATAAGCCTTCCCTCCACACCTCAATTAATGAGCCTTCCCTCCCCCACCTCCATCAATGAGCCTTCCCTCCCCACCTCCATCAATGAGCCTTCCCTCCCCACCTCCATCAATGAGCCTTCCCTCCCCACCTTTATCAATGCGCCTTCCCTCCCCACCTTCATGAATGCGCCTTCCCTCCCCACCTCCATCAATGAGCCTTACCTCCCCACCTCCATCAATGAGCCTTCCCCCTCCACCTCCATCAATGAGCCTTCCCTCCCCACCTCCATCAATGAGTCTTTTCTCCCCACCTCCATCAATGCGCCTTCCCTCCCCACCTTCATGAATGCGCCTTCCCTCCCCACCTCCATCAATGAGCCTTCCCCCTCCACCTCCATCAATGAGCCTTCCCTCCCACCTTCACCAATGAGCCCTCCCCCCACCCCACCAATGAACTTTGGCCACCCACAACTCTGTCGCCGGTTGGCCGGTTCTCCTTCCTTGGACTACTTTTGGTCAGCCCTGACCACTGCAGACTGGGAACATCCCACAAGTGCTGCAGTTTTGGAGTTGCTCTGACCCAGTCATCTAGATATTACAATTTGGTCCTTGTCAAAGTCCCTCCAATCCTTAAACTTGCCCATTTGTTATGCTTTCAACATATCAACTTCACTTGCTGCCTAATAGATCCCACCAACTTATAGGTGTCCTTGTCACAATGTTATTCACTTTACCTGTCAGTGGTCACAATGTTATGACTGATTGTTGTATTTCAACACATTTCCTATAATTGTTTGCCTGGAGATCGGCTTTTATGTGCTTTGAGAAAAGTAGAAGCGCCCATCAGCCTCTATTTCTATTCTCGTGGAAGGCATGACGTACCGACCTTGACATCAGAATGCACTAAGCCCAAGGCTTCTTCGTAAATCTGCCTAACTTGTCAAGCTGTAATATATTCAGCTAAATGGAAGTCGACATTAATAACTGAATAGAGACTTGGAGCCATAAATCAGCAGTTATCAGCAGTTCCTCCCCACCTCCATCAATGAGCCTTCTCTCTCACCCCTCCATCAATGAGCCTTGCCTCCAACCCCCATCCATGAGCCTCCTCACCTCCATCAATGAGCCTTCACCCCCACCTCCATCATTAAGCCTTCCCTTCCCACCTCCATCAATGAGCCTTCCCTTCCCACCTCCATCAATGAGCCTTCCCTCCCCCATCTTCATCAATGAGCCTTCCCTCCCCCACCTCCATCAATGAGATCCCCCCACCTCCATCAAGGAACCTTCCCTCCCCACTTCCATCAATGAGCCTTCACCCCTACCTCCATCAATGAGTCTTCCCTCCCCACCTCCATCAAAGAGCCTTCCCTCCCCACCTCCATCAATGAGCCTTCCCTCCTCACCTCCATCAATGAGCCTTCACCCCCACCTCCATCAATGAGTCTTCCCTCCCCACCTCCAGCAATGAGCCTTCCCTCCCCACCTCCATCAATGAGCCTTCCCTCCCCACCTCCATCAACGAGCCTTCCCTCCCCACCTCCATCAATGAGCCTTCCCTCCCCACCTCCATTAATGAGCCTTCCCAACCCCACCTCCATCAATGAGCCTCCCCTCCCCACCTCCATCAATGAGCCTTCCCTCCCCACCTCCATCAATGAGCCTTCCCTCCCACCTCCATCAATGAGCCTTCCCTCCCCACATCCATCAATGAGCCTTCCCTCCCTCATCTCCATCAATGCATCAATGAGCCTTCCCTCCCCCACCTCCATCAATGAGCCTTCCCTCCCTCATCTCCATCAATGAGCCTTCCCTCCCTCATCTCCATCAATGCATCAATGAGCCTTCCCTCCCCCACCTCCATCAATGAGCCTTCCCTCCCTCATCTCCATCAATGAGCCTTCCCTCCCCCCTCCATCAATGAGCCTTTCCTCCCCACCTCAATCAATGAGCCTTCCCTCCCCACCTCCATCAATGAGCCTTCCCTCCCCACCACCATCAATGAGCCTTCCCTCCCCACCTCCATCAATGAGCCTTGGCCACCCATGACCCTGCTGCCGGTTCTCCAGTTCCCCTTCTTTGTACCACTTGTGGTCGGTCCTGACCACTGCAGACCAGGAACATCCCACAGGAGCTACAGTTTTGGAGTTTCCCTGACCCGGTGGCTTACACTTTACTATTTGGCCCTTGTCAAAGCCCCCCAAACCCTTACACTTGCCCATTTGTTATGTTTTCAACACACCAGCTTTACTTGCTCCCTGATATATCCCACCCACTTTCAGGTGTCGTTGTTGTCACAATGTTATTCACTTTACCCGTCAGTGGTCACAATGTTATGACCGATCGATGTACTTCAACACATTTCCTATAATTGTTTGCCTGGAGATCGGCTTTTATGTTCTATGAGGAAAGTAGAAGCGCCCACCGGCCTCCATTCTCATGGAAGGCATGACGTACCGGCCCTGACATCACAATGCACTTAGCCCCAAGGCTTCTTCGTAAATCTGCCTAACCTGTCAAGCCGTAATATATTCAGCTAAATGGCAGTCGACATTCATAACTGAATAGAGACTGGGAGCCATAAATCAGAGGTTATGAATGGTAGAACAGGTTACATTGTTAAGGACTTCCATTACCCTCTCAGTGAGTGTTATAGGCACAATAGTTGCGCGCCATCAATTAACCCTGCGTCACCTGCTGCTGAAAGGTATTTTTACCTTTTTCCGTTTAACCCGCTCAGCGCTGGAACCTCTGCCTCTCCATTGCCATTGAGGCCAGCACCGGGCGCCTGTAATCCGGCTCACAGGGTTTGTTTTCACAGGAGAGGGCCTTTGGTTTGGGGCTGTCAGGGTTAGCAGGCATACAATAAGATTAATGATGTGGGCGTGTAGGGGACTTATAATGGTTTGTTTGATGTGACAAGTCGGATAGAAGCTGATTTATGTCACAAGCAGATAGGTATTTAATTGTGCACCTTATGGCACCAGTTCAAAGGAACTGTTCTTGCCCCCCACGCCCCCCCTCTTCGCCTCCCTTGCACAGCTCTGAAACTTCTAAAGCCTTGACTGACAGATGTACTCTTAGACTTTTTATATGCTCTCCAGGAGGTGTAGAACCTGTCCTACTGTATGTTTGCCGGTAATAAATCTCATCACAGGCCAGTACAGTATGTGCAGAATTCTCCCTCTGCCTTCGCAATCCATGACCCAAAAACCTCAATTAAATCACTAATACCGCAGAACGTTCCGTGATTAGCGCTTCTCTTCGAGGAAAGGAGTCAACATGTGGCTTTCTGGCCGGGGACCGAAATAGAAGTCCCAGCGTGGCGTGCGCTGGCTGAATGTCACGCCATGCTGGGGGTCGTAGTTCAGCAACAGCTGGGCAGGGGTTAGCTAAGCGAAGGGAATCGGAACGGATTCCATCTGCCTTGGATTGCAGAACTAGGACTATATTAAGGCCCAGATTATTTTTTATTTAGGACTTGCAGAGGTAATTAAAGTGGAAGTGCATTGTATCCGAGCCCCGCAAACTGAAAACACTATTTATTGCATTTTTAATATTCGAACTCCCCCTTTTTCTCCCCCATGGGGACCCTGATGTGAGGGGGGATTCTGATGTGGACTGTCATCTGGGGGGGGGCTCAGATGGGGACCCTAATGTAAGAGGGAGACACTGATGTAAGAGGGGGACACTGATGGGGACCCGGATGTAAGGGGCAGACTTTTGAAGAGGATTCTGATGTGAGGGGAAACTCTGATGGGGACCCTATCAGAAGGGGGGAGTCTGATAGGGACTCTAATCTGAGGGGGGGCTCTGATGTAGACATTTATGTAAGAGGAGGACTCTGATAGAGCCCCTGATCTGGGGGGGGGCTTTGATGGTGACCCTGATGTGAGGGGGGATTCTAATGGGGGCCGTGATCTAGGGGGGATTCTGATGGTGACCCTGATGTGAGGGGGGATTCTGATGGGGACCCTGATCTGAGGGGGGACACTGATGGTGACCCTGATGTAAGGGGAGGCACTTTGATGGGGTCTCTGATGTGAAAGAAGTCACTGAGGGGACCCTAATCTAAGGGGGGCTCTAATGGGGACCCTGATGTAAGGTGGAGACTCTGATGGGGACCCTAATGTAAGGGGGCTCTGATAGGGACCCTGATGTGAGGCGGGTATTCTGATTGGGTCCTGATCTGGGGGGCTCTGATGGGGACCCTAATCTGAGGGGGGCCTCTGTTGGACACTCTGATATAAGGAGGGGCACTTTAAATGGGTCTCTGGTGTACAAGAGAGACACTGAGGGGGACCCTAATGTAAGGGGGGCTCTAATAGGGACACTGATGTAAGATAGAGAATCTGATGGGGACCCTAATGTAAGGGGGGGCTCTGATAGGGACCCTGATTTAAGGCAGGGATTCTAAAAGGGACCCTAGTCTGGGGGGGGGGGGGGCTCTGATGGGGATCCTAATCTGAGGGGGGCCTCTGATGGAGACTCTGATAAAAGGGGGGGGCACTTTGATGGGGTCTCTGATGTAAAAGAGGGACACTGAGGGGGACCCTAATGTAAGGGGGGCTCTAATAGGGACACTGATGTATGGTGGAGACTCTGATGGGGACCCTAATGTAAGGGGCGCTTTGATAGGAACCCTAATGTGAGGGGTGAACTCTGATGGAGACCCTAATGTGAGTGGGGGATTCTGATGGGGACCCCCCTAATGTGGGGGGGGGCTCTGATGTGGACCCTGATGTGAGGGGGGGGACTCTGGTGGAGGCTTGGATATAAGGGGGGGCACTTTGATAGGGACTCTGATCTAAAAGAGGGACACTGATGGGGACCCTGATGTAAGGGGAGCTCTGATGGGACCCTGACCAGAGGGGGGACTTTGCTAGGATCCTGATGTAAGAGGGTGGCTCTCATGGGCACTCTGATGTGAGGGGAATCTTCGATGGGGAACCTTATCTGAGGGGGGCTGTGATGGGGACCCTGATGTAAGAGGGGGACTCTGAAAGGGACCCCAAAGTAAGGGGGAATTCTAATGGGGACCCTGATGTAAGGAGGGGACTTTGATGTAAGGGGGGACTCTGATGGGGACCCTGATATAAGGAGGGACTCTGATGGGGACCCTGATCTGAGGAGGGTCTCTAATGGGGACCCTGATATAAGGGGGGACTCTGAGGGGACCCTGATATAAGGAGGGACTCTGATGGGGACCCTGATATAAGGAGGATCTCTGATGGGGACCCTGATATAAGGGGGGACTCTAATGGGGACCCTGATATAAGGAGGGTCTCTGATGGGGACCCTGATATAAGGAGGGTCTCTGATGGGGACCCTGATATAAGGAGGGACTCTGATGGGGACCCTGATATAAGGAGGGTCTCTGATGGGGACCCTGATGTAAGGGGGGACTCTAATGGGGACCCTGATGTAAGGGGGGACTCTGATGGGGACCCTGATATAAGGGGGGACTCTGATGGGGACCCTGATATAAGGAGGGACTCTGATGGGGACCCTGATATAAGGAGGATCTCTGATGGGGACCCTGATATAAGGAGGGTCTCTGATGGGGACCCTGATATAAGGAGGGACTCTGATGGGGACCCTGATATAAGGAGGGTCTCTGATGGGGACCCTGATATAAGGAGGGACTCTGATGGGGACCCTGATATAAGGAGGGTCTCTGATGGGGACCCTGATGTAAGGGGGGACTCTAATGGGGACCCTGATGTAAGGGGGGACTCTGATGGGGACCCTGATATAAGGGGGGACTCTGATGGGGACCCTGGATCATATCATGCTGATTACAAAAGGAGTAAAATGTTTTCATTCATTTAAATGTATTTTTTTTCATTTTTAAATTTGATGTATTTTTTGATCATTTGTAGAATATAGGATGTGGCCCTCGTAGTGCCCCCCTTGGGGGGGGTCATGGGACAGAACCCCATTCCTCTGATTCTCCGGCTCCTTGTTGTATATTCCATGTCTTCCTCCTCTGTGCACACAGAGAACACCCACGCATGCGCAGTCCTCCCTGGAAGGGAAGCGGTGGGAGATCACTGACGGCGATGGTAATAATGGGTTGAAGCGCGTTTTGCCCCGAGTGCTTTTCAGCTCACTTTCTGCTCTTATGAAGAAAATCTCAGGAATGACAAGCGAAAGGGTCATCAGTTTCCTGTCAATGATGAAAGCGGCCGGCTTGTAACCAGTCACAGTAATAACACAACAGTAAGAGCAACCTATCATCATGTCATGTCAAGCACAAAATATTTCACAGACAGATTGATAAACGAGGCTTTCCGAAAAAAAAAAAAAAAGAAAAAAGAAACGTCACGACGCAACGATTCCAAGTGTTTGGAGATGAGGAGCCTCACTCTGTACAGACAATACAAGAGGGAGAAGGACGGAACGACACAATGTAACTTTCTGGCCTCATTTTGATTGCAGTTGATACATTTCTGTCTGTTGATCCCGCCGGTCTGATCATCCCGCTTCCAGGGCTTCCTGTGATTGGGTGACAAGGGTGTCCTCAGTATTCTACACATTTCAGCACTAAATGTCAGACTTCTGGATCTTCAATTAAAGGGAGAGAAAAAAAAAAGGCACATCGCTTCTGTCTGTAGAGAGCTCTGTGTTGTTTTCCTACACAGAGCTCTCTTCTGTCATTGGCTCAGCCGATCAGTGGGTGCCGGCCATAAATCATCGGTCTAGTAAAGGAGGTGTAGATAGATCGCCCTGGGCTGACTCGATCGCTCACTGCTGTAGGTTATGTAGGGTGCAGGCAGATGGGAAGAGTTGGGTTCCAGAGGTTGGTGCCCAGTTGGGTGTAAAGGTGGTGGTGAGCCCTATTAGGGCCTGGGCTGCTACCTCAGGGTACGGCCTTGGTTTGACGCCCCCCCCCCCCCAGCTAAAATATTGAGCACCAGCTGCCACTGCTTCCATGTATTAATTGTTACTTCTACTTTACTAAACAATAATTGTGCCACCTTCCCTGGTTTTGCTGCAGAGGGTCCCGGCCAATGATTTATTTGGAAAGAAGTGAAAGTATACGAGCGCCCGGGATCCAGTAAATGCGGGTATTATAGATGTTTTATTTGAAGTTTCAATAAAATGAGGCCAACGCGTTTCAGGGGAATAAGGACTCCCCCTTCATCAGGGCTGTTTGGAAGCATTGGATAAAAAAAACAGGAATATAGACAGATAATGGAAAGTCAGAATCAAAGCGTTTTCTCTGATTGCGACTTTTCATTATCCTTTATATTCCCGTTTTTTTTTTTTCCTATGCTTTCAAACAGCCCTGATGAAGGGGGGAATCCTTATTCCCCCGAAACGCGTCAGCCTCATTTTATTGCTTAAACTTCAAATAAAACATCTATAATACCTGCATTTAAAGGATCCCGGGCGCTCGTATACTTTCACTTCTTTCCAAATATATCATTGGCTGGGACCCTCTGCAGCAAAACAGAGTGTTGGGGGGGGCGGCAAAACAACACCACCCACCGCTTACCCCCTCGCAAGAGACGGGCGGGAAGGCGGCAATCCCCCCCCAGGAGAGATGGACAAGAAGGCGGCAATCCCCCCCCCCCCCCCATGGAGATGGACGGGAAGGTGGCAATCCCCCCCCCCCAGGGGAGATGGACGGGAAGGCGGCAATCCCCCCCCCACGGAGATGGACGGGAAGGTGGCAATCCCCCCCCAGGGGAGATGGATGGGAAGGTGGCAATCCCCCCCAGGGGTGATGGACGGAAGACGGCAATCCCCCCCCCTACGAGAGATGGACGGGAAGGTGGCAATCCCCCCCAGGGGAGATGGACAGAAGACGGCAATCCCCCCCCCTACGGGAGATGGACAGGAAGGAGGCAATCCCCCCCCCTACGGGAGATGGACGGGAAGGTGGCAATCCTCCCCTCCCCACGGGAGACGGACTTGAAGGTGGCAATCCCCCCCAGGGGAGATGGACGGGAAGATGGCAATCCCCCCCTCCCCACGGGAGATGGACGGGAAGGTGGCAACCCCCCCCCCAGGGGAGATGGACAGGAAGGAGGCAATCCCTTACCTTAGGAGGCAGATGAGGAGGATCCGGGGAAGTGCTGCAGCTCCGGGGCCGTTGCTTCACCTCCCGGCCGAACAGGAAGTGGGTCCTGAGACCTGATTGGCTGGGAGCCCTAAGACTCCCTGGTCGATTGGGTCTCAGGACTCACTTCCTGATTGGCTGGGAGGAGAATCAGGAAGATGATAGAGAATATTAATTTGCTATTGTCACACAACTGGGTAGAGGATTTTTGCTGAGAGGGCGATTTATTTATTGGGGGGGGGATTTGGGGGATGGGGGGGGCAGAGTTGCCAACCGCCAGTAAATTTACTGACAGTTTGTAAAAAATCTGTGATTTTTTTAAAACTGCCAGTAAATATCAGGAGCTGATAATTTCATGCTGTGTTGACTTTTTAAGTGTAAATCAAGCAAATGACTTTGTTGTCGGTATTGTCAGTGTTTTCACAACATGTTTATACTGTTCAAATATTTACTGTGTTCGTCTTTAATAGGAATTCTGTAATTTCTCAGGCTGTCAGTAAAAAATGTGCTCTGCCAGTAAATTTCCCATGTTTTGTCAGTAAAAAATGCTGCGGGGGGTTGGCAACCCTGTGTGTGGGGGGGGGGGGCAAAGATTTGTGCTGAGAGGGGGGATTTCAGCGGGGGGGGGGGTGGATTTATACTGGGAGGGGGGATTTAGGCTCAGGGGGTAAGCATGCAGATTTGCAGATTAGAACTCAGTGTTTTTGGAGGGGGATATTTGCTGACGCATAATACTCATACATCTTGTGGCGGTGGGGGGGGCACAGTTTCCTCTCCCACCCTGGGCTCTAGATGACCTTGTCCCAAGCACTGCATGGTATTTATTAGCATTTGCCCTCACTAAAGATGGCCATGGAGGTCATTCAGTGCAGCAGTCGTTGCTGTCACCTATGTATAATGCTCATACATCTGGTGGTGGTGGGGGGGCACAGTTGGTATTCCCCCCCACCCTGGGCTCTAGATGATCTTGTCCCAGGCACTGAATACTATTTATTAGCATTGCCCTCACTAAAGATGGCCATGGAGGTCATTCAGTGCAGCAGCCGTTGATGTCGCCTATGTATAATGCTCATACATCTGGTGGTGGGGGGGGGCACAGTTGGGATTCCCCCCCCCCCACCCTGGGCTCTATATGACCTTGTCCCAGGCACTGCATGGTATTTATTAGCATTGCCCTCACTAAAGATGGCCGTGCAGGTCATTCAGTGCAGCAGCCGTTGATGTCGCCTATGTATAATGCTCATACATCTGGTGGTGATGGGGGGGGGCACAGTTGGGATTCCCCCCCCCCCACCCTGGGCTCTAGATGACCTTGTCCCAGGCACTGCATGGTATTTATTAGCATTGCCCTCACTAAAGATGGCCGTGCAGGTCATTCAGTGCAGCAGCCGTTGATGTTACCTATGTACAATGCTCATACATCTGGTGGTGGTGGGGGGGGGCACATTTGGGATCCCCCCACCCTGGGCTCTAGATGACCTTGTCCCAGGCACTGCATGGTATTTATTAGCATTGCCCTCACTAAAGATGGCAGTGCAGGTCATTCAGTGCAGCAGCCGTTGATGTCACCTATGTATAATGCTCATACATCTGGTGGTGGTGGGGGGGCACAGTTGGGATTCCCCCCGGGCTCTATATGACCTTGTCCCAGGCACTGCATGGTATTTATTAGCATTGCCCTCACTAAAGATGGCCGTGCAGGTCATTCAGTGCAGCAGCCGCTGATGTCGCCTATAGAGGCTTCAGAGGAACAAAGCTCTTCTCAAACTCTATTCCCTCTGCCCAGTGACTGCTGGAACATCGCCACCTACAGAGGGGAAGGCTGAACTGCACCCGCCTCTAGGTGGAGCCAGTGTGGGAATCAGCGAGGTACCATGGGGCATGTAGTCGTTAGGAATTGAGGAGAAGCTGCAAAGCATGCAGGGAATTCGCGAGAATTGTGAGAGAAGAGCCGGCCAGCAGACAGGCAGCACTCACAACTTGAAAGCAGAATTATCAAGTAAGCTTGGATAGATAATCAATTGGATTGTCAGTAATAACCATTGTTTTTATTGACATTACAATTATGATGTAAGAAAACGAAAGCGCACAATGTGACTATAGATCTGCTTTAATGCAGCACAAGTTTGAGATAAGCTTTATAGCTAATACACTCGGGAAGTATGTGTCATTCTTTTTCTAATTGATGGGCTGTATAAATAGAGATTAGTAGAAGACAAGCTGGTATATACAGTGGTGGGGGGGGTACAGGCTGGTATATACAGTGGTGGGGGGGGTACAGGCTGGTATATACAGTGGTGGGGGGGGTACAGGCTGGTATATACAGTGGTGGTAGGGGGGGGGACAGGCTGGTATATACAGTGGTGGTGGGGGGGGTGACAGGCTGGTATATACAGTGGGGGGGGGACAGGCTGGTATATACAGTGGTGGTGGTGGGGGGGGGGACAGGCTGGTATATACAGTGGTGGGGAGGGGGACAGGCTGGTATATACAGTGGTGGGGGGGGGACAGGCTGGTATATACAGTGGGGGGGGGACAGGCTGGTATATACAGTGGTGGGGGTGGGGCAGGCTGGTATATACAGTGGTGGGGAGGGGGACAGGCTGGTATATACAGTGGTGGGGGGGGGACAGGCTGGTATATATACAGTGGTATGGGGGGGGGACAGGCTGGTATATACAGTGGTGGGGGGGGGACAGGCTGGTATATACAGTGGTGGGGGGGGGGACAGGCTGGTATATACAGTGGTGGTGGTGGGGGGGGGACAGGCTGGTATATACAGTGGTGGGGGGGGGACAGGCTGGTATATACAGTGGGGGGGAGGACAGGCTGGTATATACAGTGGTGGTGGTGGGGGGGAGGACAGGCTGGTATATACAGTGGTGGGGGGGGACAGGCTGGTATATACAGTGGTGGGGGGGGGGGACAGGCTGGTATATACAGTGGTGGGGGGGCAGGCTGGTATATATACAGTGGTATGGGGGGGGGACAGGCTGGTATATATAGTGGTGGGGGGGGGACAGGCTGGTATATACAGTGGTGGGGGGGGCAGGCTGGTATATATACAGTGGTATGGGGGGGGACAGGCTGGTAGTTACAGTGGTGGGGGGGGCAGGCTGGTATATATACAGTGGTATGGGGGGGGGACAGGCTGGTATATACAGTGGTGGGGGGGGGGGACAGGCTGGTATATACAGTGGTGGGGGGGCAGGCTGGTATATATACAGTGGTATGGGGGGGGGACAGGCTGGTATATATAGTGGTGGGGGGGGACAGGCTGGTATATACAGTGGTGGGGGGGGCAGGCTGGTGTATATATACAGTGGTATGGGGGGGGGACAGGCTGGTAGTTACAGTGGTGGGGGGGGCAGGCTGGTATATATACAGTGGTATGGGGGGGGGACAGGCTGGTATATACAGTGGTGGGGGGGGGGACAGGCTGGTATATACAGTGGTGGGGGGGGGACAGGCTGGTATATATACAGTGGTATGGGGGGGGGGACAGGCTGGTATATATAGTGGTGGTGGAGGGGGGGCAGGCTGATATATATAGTTGGGGGGGGGGGGCAGGAGCTGCTGGAACCCGGCCTGATACATTGTTCCAGCCTCTCACTATATCATAAGACTGCCTTTAGTTATAAGAAGAGGAGGAGCGGCCGGGCCGCCTGACGTTATGTTGTTAGAAACCATTATACCATCACCATGAATGTGATATACACAGTGCCGGCATGATGAGTACTGGAAAGCGTCTGATATGTAGGTGGACGTCCATTTCATTACGTGAAAGGAGATTGATCACGTGCGATTGTATATCCCAGATAACGCTGTCTCCTTTCACGTAACCTATTTAAACCAAGATGACTAAAATGGGTAATAAATACCCCCGGCGAGAAATAACAAGGCTTAAATGGTCTGTGATTCTCATTTTCATTATTTATTCGCCGGCGCTGTACAAGGCTCCACGTATATGTCTATATAGAGAGAGACGGTATTTATAGGAAATTCGCCTTGTACTCGAACTTCTGAATGATCGCCGTGAAAGTTTGCCGGCAGGATATTTTACGAATGATTTCTGGAGATACCTATATGTAGCGCAGACCCTTGGATTAGGGGTGCCACCTTTTCTTTGAGCCAAACCCCAAAAACTTTAGTGGCCTGGGACACCTTTGGGTGCCCCCAAGGAGAGTAGTATTGTGGTTCGTATTAGCGCGCTGCAGCGAACAGTGGGTGTGGCCAAATTGCTGTTGCTGACATCAACTCCCTGCCCCCCCCCCAGTGAAGCCGAACCTGCTCCCCTCCCAGGCAGCCGCCCGCAGCTCCTGGACAGCAACAGATTGGTGTGAGGCTATCTTGGTTACTTGGGGAGCCACAGCCCAATCTGAATAATGTGTCCCGGACACATGATTAATAACCCGGACTGTCTGGGTGAATTCCGGACAGGTGGCAACCCTAATCTTGATGGGCACTGCTGATTTGCCCCAAGTTCTCTTCCCAAATGGGTGTACAAGCAGCCAGGCGCACAACGACAGTCTCACAACTCACCAGCCAACCAGGCAAGGAATGTCTCTTTATTCTTTAATGCTCATTGAACCTGGTTGGGATGCTGGGTGGGCTTTGGGATACTCTGCATTTTAGTGCACAAACCAGAGGACACTCTTTGCCTTGTCCACACTCTTCAGGATAGTTCCCCTCTTGGCAGACAATAGGAGAACAAACAACTCTGGACTTCATGCAAAGGAAAGGTCCTGACTTATCATCACTGGAGCAGATGGTCAAAGGTTTATAGCAGCGAACAGTCACTAGGATCCTATATCCAAGCCTATGCTAACATTGTTCCTGTATACTTCAGATGCCTCCATCCAATACCAGCCAGACACTTCTTCTGTGAATCTCCAAGCAAGATCCTCGGTGGATCCCTGTGATTTGGCTCCAGCAGTTTCCAAAAAATAGCCCCCGCCCCCAGCTCTCGCTGAGCTGGGACCTTGGTGCACTCCTGCAGACTTCAGCTACACTGCCCAGAAGGCTGTGGTCTTCTCTTCCTGGACAAGAACCCTACTGCCCCAGGCCCCAGATTATTTATGCACTCCCCCAGCCACCTACTGGGCATTCTCCCCCAGGGACTGGCTGAGACCACATGTGATTACTTTTGGCTGTTCCGGGTCACTGGCTGCAGGCTCAACTACTTCTCCCTACATTCTAGAATCCACCAGCAGGCAGGGAGAAGTAGTTGAGCCTGCAGCCAGTGAGACACAGAACAGGCAAAAATAATCACACACCACTCCAAGGTCTACAGAGGAGCCAAAGAACTAGATTTACCTTAACCTCTCTAGCAAACGAATCTAGGAGGGTGCTACACATACAGTATATCATGATATAGAAGATAAATAAAAGCGTAATAGGTCAAAGAAAGCGCCAAAAGGAAAATCCTTAGGAGTCCAAAGTCTTTATTATAAAATTGGTCGCAACAAGTAGGGCAAAGGACATCCAACATGTTTCAGGTGCCAAACAATCCCCCTTCATCAGGGCTGGAGGAAATGGCAGCGTGTTAGGTGCGCTCTAAAGTTCTCCTGCAGGTAGAGGATGTTATCAACCAAAGTCAGTGCTGGTACAGTACATATAGTAGAGCAGCCTTTCCCAAACGTTTTAACATGGAGGAAAACGCTTGATATGACTTTCCAAGTTCAAGGAACCCCTGCCAATAATTCTATATTCACAGCTCAAAATACATCAGTGTAAAGGTCACTGGGAAGAATACTCCTTACGTAAGGTAAACTGAATCTCCAGAAAACCAGTATGGACTTATGCTCATTGCATCGTTTGTACTTCCAGGCAAAAGGGCAATTTCAAACGTACTAGGACAGTCTGCTGCATATGTGTGCGCGTGTGTGCGCACATAACAATTAGCATGTGCACTTGAAGCTGATGTGTCACTAGGAGAAGTTGCTGAATGGTCTTCATCTTGTTCCCATGTTCCTAAGACCTGATCTGCTGTATTTGTCTACCTGTGTATGAGCCAAATACTTCTTGGACTTTGCCTTTGCTTGCTGCCTCAAAACCTGCTCATCTGGTTCTCCCTTACCTCGGCCTGGTTACTGGATTCTCCTTTGCCTGCTGACTCTGTACTGCTCTGCCTGGCTGTCGCCAATCTTGGCTTGCTTCCTGGACTTGCCCTGTCTTCTGAGTCCGTTTGGCTTTGCCCAGCTATTACCAACCTTGGCTTGCTTCTTGGGCTTACCCTGTCTGCTGAGTCTATATGGCTTTGCCGGCTGTTACCAACCTTATCTTGCTTCCTGGACTTGCCCTGTCTGCTCACTCTGTACAGCTTGGCCTGGCTTTTACCAACCTTGGCTTTCTTCCTGGACTTGCCCTGTCTGCTGACTATGTACAGCTTGGCCTGGCTTTTACCAACCTTGGCTTGCCTCCTAGACTTGCCCTGTCTGCTGACTCTGTACAGCTGGACCTGGCTTTTACCAACCTTGGCTTGCTTCTTGGACTTGCCCTGTCTCCTCACTCTGTACAGGTTGGCCTGGCTTTTACCAACCTTGGCTTGCCTCCTAGACTTGCCCTGTCTGCTGACTCTGTACAGCTTGACCTGGCTTTTACCAACCTTGGCTTGCTTCTTGAACTTGTCCTGTCTGCCGAGTCTGTATGGCTTTGCCCGGGTGTTACCAACCTTGGCTTGCTTCCTAGACTTGCCCTGTCTGCTCACTCTGTACAGCTTGACCTGGCTTTTACCAACCTTGGCTTTCTTCCTGGACTTGCCCTGTCAGCTGACTCTGTACAGCTTGGCCTGGTTGTTACCAACCTTGGCTTGGTTCCTGGACTTGCCCTGTCTGCTGACTCTGTACAGCTTGGCCTGGCTGTTACCAACCTTGGCTTTCTTCCTGGACTTGCCCTGTCAGCTGACTCTGTACAGCTTGGCCTGGCTTTTACCAACCTTTGCTTGCTTCCTGAACTTGCTGATTCAATTCAGTCAAATGCTACGTGGCTGTTGCTGACTTCTGCCTGCTTCCTGTCTTTCATCACTGCCTCCTGCTGTGGTGCCAAGCTGCTTCTGCATCCTGCTCTTCAGACTGTGACTTCCAGTTCCACCCACTTACAGTGTGGACACCATCAGCCAGCTACTCCAGCGTTTGTGCCACTCGGTGCCTTCACGCTCTCTGTCTCCACATTCAGGAGCGTTGGGCACAGGGCTTTTATTCTCAAACAATAGGTGCTGGAACTCAACCACGACCCCCCAAAACCCCTCCCCCCCACACACATTCTCCAAATTACATCAAATAGTGGGTGTGGTCATATTTCACAAACAGAAGAAGGGTCTTAAAGGGGCGTTAAATATCAGGATTGCATTACATACAGAGTGCAGAGTTCATGGGGGTTACACACAGAGTGCAGAGCTGTCACTTGTAAACACAGAAACCAGACTTCTGTGTTTAAAAGTGATTGTGGTGAGCAGGCACCAAAGGGTCTGAGCCAGAGGTGGTGGAATTGAGTTCCACCAAGTTCCCCCTGAAAAAAAGCCCTGGTTTGGCAGAAGATGCAAGAGAGGCCCCATAGGTACATGACACCATACAGATAGCTCAAAAAGATCACTGGTGTCAGTGGTTACTCATCTACCCCTAGCAACCTCTGGAGGAACCCTAAGTTTCCACAGAAACCTGGTTGAGAAAGGCTTTAGTAGAGTATATGAAAGATAACTAGTCCAGAAAAAGACACTTTGGTTATTCTTGGAAAGACAGAGCTCATTCCATAGGCTTGAAATACGTAAAGCTGGCCATACACGAAAAGAATTTTGGTTGAAAATGTTGGTTTTCGGAACGTTCATTTGATTTTCTAATGGTTGGTGGGAATCGCTTCTTGGCCTTTTGGCTAATTCAGACTGTATACATCTGGGAATATGATTAGGGATCTAGAAATACATCCGGGATTCCATTCAAGAGGCAAGTGTGGATGAAATATTAAGGGAATTTCAAATTAAATTAGTTATTTTTCAGAATTTCTGTATGAACGTCCAGACACAATTCTATTGATGTATGGCCAACGTAACCCCTTCCCACCCACCCAACCCCGGCATCCCTTTAAAAAGGTTCTGAATGCCCAGAGGGCAGGCAGGATCAGTGATCATGTGACTACTGTGATTGGCTGTCACAGTGGTCACATGATCGGGAGCTGTTCACGCTGGCTATCGATCATTAGTGGGGTGCGAGTACTGTCTTTGGGAGCGTGGAGTGAATGTACTCTCATCACAGAAATCTAGGCTGCCCAGTGATGCATAAGTGCAGCACGTGGGCATTAAATCCCACCTTCCCTCCTCTGGGGCATAATACTAAAGCATTACTGGGGTTCAATGGGAAGAGCCTAATGAAATACAAGGCTTCTCCTGAATGGTGGAGAAGAACCAAGCCCTACCCTCCTTATATCCGGCAGCAGTAAGAGCAACGTTGCTACTTAGTGCATGCAGCTAATGCTACTACAGTCCACTCAGCGGCCATATTGTTCTGTAATGGAAATTGTTTATATGGGCCAGTTTGGCCTAAACCAACTATCTAAAGTGACATTACGCATGGAATTCTAGTTTAAAGCTCGATCATTGTGTTGTTCTCCTAAGCAGGAGGTACAGTGTGTGTTCCTAGGAACCAAACCTTGATGCCTTCATGTATACAATTCAGATTTATATTCAGAAGCAAGGCTTTGTACTGTCTGCATAGCTTGTCTGTATCATGTCACGTTGGATAGCACCATAGGAGAAGACGGAACATTATAGATGACTATCAAAAATTCTAAATAAGGATATCACGGCATAGGTAGATGCCCCAGTAAGAACCAAATCATCAATGTCTGCTAGTCCAGTGTACACATTAGCGGTGAAATAACAATTGGCACAAATCACCTCTTCGTTTGGGCCCAAGCCTAGACTCCCATCCAACTGGGTCATTTCCTGCAGCTTATGCACAGCCAGTATTTGGCCCCACTGCAGAAGGAATCCTGGAACAGTCTATAGGTTCACAGCTGGGGACCATAAAGTAGGTTTGAGCACAAGTAAAAGAGGCTCTACTCGGAGTCCTGGAAAAGGCTCCAGGGGCAAGCAGCCCCCCCCCCCCCCCCCCCTCAATCTAGCTCACAGCTCCAGACCATCTCCTAAGGGCTCCAGACTATTTACAGTGCCTTGAAAAAGTATTCACACCTCTTGAAATTTTCCACATTTTGTCATCTTACAAACAAAAACGTAAATGTATTTTATTGGGATTTTATGTGATAGACCAACACAAAGTGTCACATAATTGTGAAGTGGAAGGAAAATGATAAATGAGACAAATAAATATGTGGAAAGTGTGGGGGTTGTATTTGTATGGCGCCCCCCGGAGTCAATACTTTGTAGAACCCCCTTTCTCTACAAGTCTTTTTGGGGATGTCTTTACCAGCTTTGCACATCTAGAGAGGGACATTTTTGCCCATTCTTCTTTGCCAAATATCTCAAGCTCTGTCAGATTGGATGGAGAGCGTCTGTGAACAGCAATTTTCAAGTCTTACCACAGATTCTCAATGTGATTTAGGTCTGGACTGTGACTGGGCCATTCTAACACATGAATATGATTTGATCTAAACCATTCCATTGTAGCTCTGGCTGTATGTTTCGGGTCGTTGTCCTGCTGGAAGGTGAACCTCCGCCCCAGTCTCAAGTCTTTTTCAGAGTCTAACAGGTTTTCTTCTAAGATTGTCCTGTATTTGTCTCCATCCATCTTCCCATCAACTCTGACCAGCTTCCCTGTCCCTGCTGAAGAAAAGCATCCCCACCACATGATGCTGCCACCACTATGTTTCATGGTGATGGTGTGTTCAGGGTGATGTGCAGTGTTAGTTTTCTGCCACACAGCGTTTTGCATTTAGGCCAAAAAGTAAACTTTTGGTCTCATCTGACCAGATCACCTTCTTCCACATGTTTGCTGTGTCCTCCACATGGCTTCTCACAAACTACAAACAGGACTTCTTATGACTTTCTTTCACCAATGTCTTTCTTCTTGTCACTCTTCCATAAAGGACAGATTTGTGGAGAACACGACTAATAGTTGTTCTGTGGACAGATTCTCCCACCTGAGCTGTGGATCTCTGCAGCTCCTCCAGAGTTACCATGGACCTCTTGGCTCTTCTCTGATGAATGCTCAACTTGCCCGGTCGGTCAGTTTAGGTGGACGGCCATGTCTTGGTAGGTGTGCAGTTGCGCCATACTCTTTCCATTTTCCGATGATGGATTGAACAGAGCCCCGTGAGATGTTCAAAGATTGGGAGATTTTTTTTTTTAACCTAACCCTGCTTTATACTTCTCCACAACTTTATCCCTGAACTGTCTGGTGTGTTCCTTGGCCTTCATGATGCTGTTTGCTCACTAAGGTTCCCTAACAAACCTTTGAGGGCTTCAAAGAACAGCTGTATTTATACTGAGATTAAATTACACACAGGTGGACTCTGTTTACTAATTAGGTGACTTCTGAAGGCAATTGGTTCCACTAGATTTTAGTTAGGGGTATCAGAGTAAAGGGGGCTGAATACAAATGCCCCCCACACTTTTCACCTATTTATTGGTAAAAAATTTTGAAAAACATTATCATTTTCCTTCCACTTCACAATTATGTGCCACTTATGCCCTGTACACACGAACGGACTTTTCGACCGGACTGGTCCGATAGACCGAATCCGGCGGACAATCCGACCGTGTGTGGGCTTCATCGGACCTTCAGCGGACTGTTTCTGTCGAAAATCTGACGGACTTTAGATTTCGAACATGCTCGTCTGTATGCTAGTCCGGCGGACGAAAACCGACGCTAGGGCAGCTATTGGCTACTGGCTATCGACTTCCTTATTTTAGTCCGGTTGTACGTCATCACGTACGAATCCGTCGGACTTTGGTGTGATCGTGTGTAGGCAAGTCCGTTCATTCGAAAGTCCGTCGGAAGTCCGTCAAAAGTCCGTTGGAAAGACTGTCGGACCTTTGTTGCCGAAAAAGTCCGCCCGTGTGTACAGGGCATTATTGTTGGTCTATCACAGTGATGGTGAACCTTGGCACCCCAGTTGTTTTGGAACTACATTTCCCATGAAGCTCATGCACTCTGCAGTGTAGGTGAGCATCATGGGAAATGTAGTTTCAAAACATCTGGGGTGCCAAGTTTCGCCATCACTGGTCTATCACATAAATTCCCAATAAAATACATTTACGTTTTTGGTTGTAACATGACAAAAATGTGGAAAATTTCAAGGGGTATGAATAATTTTTCAAGGCACTGTAACAGCCTTCCAGCCACCTTCTGGGCACACCTCTCCAGGCATTGGCTAGGCCCTGCTCAGTTTCCAGGCTGGTCATTTGAATTCTCCTTCCCTGAGCTCCAGAAACTTCTTCTAGTGGCAGGGGGAAGGCAATCAAACTCTCAGCCCGTGAAGCCCAGAACAAGACCAGACCAAACAATCACGGCTCCTCTGATTACTGAAGGAGCCAAAAACAAAATGTACCGAGCAGCCTCACTAGGAGGGCCATACACATGGTTCACATCTGCAACAGGCTTAGTAGTCTGAATATGAACCCAGGCCCAGTTTAAGTATTTTTTTTAGGGGTATGACACAGCTGTGGTGTAATGGAGTTATCAAGTAAAAGATCCTAACTGGAAACCCCCCAAATCTCCAGCGTTCCAGATAGCAGATTTACCAACAAGTTCCCTTCTATATGAAAACCAAATGGCCCGGGCCCAGGTCACCGGCGTGATTCACAGAGAATAGTTAAGCTCTAAACCCCATAAACATTCCATCTAGTTAGAACCTGATTTTCCCTGTTGCAAAATAATGACTGATGGCGGAGCGGCGGCCTGCTCAGATCTGTCCGATCGTTGTGCAAACAGCTGGAAAACAAATTCACTTTCTGTTTGCTTATAAAATACAGCTTCAGGCCGGCTCTTGTTCTGCTTAGACAAGATGGGCCAAATGGGCTTTACGTGCTTTCAAACAACTATGATTTTATGTCTGAGACCTTCTGATGTCTGAGTTCAACTCAATAAAACTGTCTTCAGAAAGCAACTAATTCCTATTGCCTCACATATAAAAATATCTCCTTCATATTAGCGTGCTTAAAGTGGAAGTTCAAACTTTGGTAACCTTTCATATGAAAATCCTCCAAAGCAACTCCAGATCCCAGAAATAGTACAGGCAGTGCCTTGAAAAAGTATTCACACCCCTTAAAATTTTCCACATTTTGTCTTGTTACAACCAAAAATTTAAATGTGTTTTATTGGGATTTTATGTTATAGACCAACACAGAGTGGCACATAATTGTGAAGTGGAAGGAAAATGATAAATGATACAAATAAATATGTGAAAAGTGTGGGGGGGGGGGGCATTTGTATTCAGCCCCCTTTACTCTGATACCCCTAACTAAAATCTAAAAAATGGAAAGAGTATGGCACAACTGCAAACCTACCAAGACATGGCCGTCCACCTAAACTGACCGGCCGGGCAAGGAGAACATTCATCAGAGAAGAGCCAAGAGGTCCATGGTAACTCTGGAGGAGCTGCAGAGATCCACAGCTCAGGTGGGAGAATCTGTCCACAGGACAACTATTAGTCGTGTTCTCCACAAATCTGCCCTTTATGGAAGAGTGACAAGAAGAAAGACATTGGTGAAAGAAAGTCATAAGAAGTCCTGTTTGCAGTTTGCGAGAAGCCATGTGGAGGACACAGCAAACATGTGGAAGAAGGTGATCTGGTCAGTGTTGGAAAACCAACACTGCACATCACCCTGAACACACCATCCCCACTGTGAAACATGGTGGTGGCAGCATCATGTGGTGGGGATGCTTTTCTTCAGCAGGGACAGGGAAGCTGGTCAGAGTTGATGGGAAGATGGATGGAGACAAATACAGGACAATCTTAGAAGAAAACCTGTTACAGTCTGCAAAAGACTTGAGACTGGGGCGGAGGTTCACCTTCCAGCAGGACAACGACCCGAAACATCCAGCCAGAGCTACAATGGAATGGTTTAGATCAAAGCATATTCATGTGTTAGAATAGCCCAGTCACAGCCCAGACCTAAATCACATTGAGAATCTGTGGCAAGACTTGAAAATTGCTGTTCACAGACGCTCTCCATCCAATCTGACAGAGCTTGAGATATTTTACAAAGAAGAATGGGCAGAAATGTCCTCTCTAGATGTGCAAAGCTGGTAGAGACATCCCCAAAAAGACTTGTAGAGAAAGGGGGTTCTACAAAGTATTGACTCCGGGGGGCGCCATACAAATACCCCCCACACTTTTCACATATTTATTTGTATCATTTATCATTTTTTCTTCCACTTCACTATTATGTTTGTGTTGGTCTATCACATAAAATCCCAATAAAATACATTTATGTTTTTGGTTGTAACATCACAAAATGTGGGAAATTTCAAGGGGTATGAATACTTTTCTAAGGCACTGTAGCAGCGTTCCTCATGGTAAAGGCAGCTCCTGCTTCCTTATGGATGGGCCCTTTCACAGAAACTGCTGGCCCCTCAATCCCCCCCCCCCATACTGCGGTTTGTAGGCTGGGCTGGACTCTAATGCAATCTCTCCTATTCTACCTGCAGTGGCCTGGCCGCCATTAGAAATCATGGGGCTCTGTACAGCATACCTGGCAGGGCCCCCTTCTAGGTACCAAAAGGAGAGTTATAAGATGGCGCATGGGGGTGGAAAAATTGCATTAACTGTAGGAGGGACTTGATCCTATTTACGGAGTGCAAGGGTCATAAGTATGTCATGTACATAGTTCAGGTGTCAGGTGAATGTAATGTACAGAGTGCAGGGTTCAGGTGTATGAAATATACAGAGCGCAGAGGTCAAGTGTATGTAATGTACAGAGTACAAGGCTCACAAGTGGGTAACTCACAAAGTGCAGGGGTCAGGAATGTGTGATGTACAGAGTGCAGGGGTCAGGTGTATGTAATGTACAGAGTGCAGGGGTCAGGTGTATGTAATGTATAGAGTTCAGGGGTCAGGTGTATGTGATGTACAGAGTTCAGGGATCAGGTGTATGTAATGTACAGAGTGCAGGGGTCAGGTGTATGTGATGTACAGAGTGCAGGGGTCAGGTGTATGTGATGTATAGAGTGCAGGGGTCATGTCTGTGTATGTGATGTACAGAGTGCAGGGGTCAGGTGTATGTAATGTACAGAGTGCAGGGGTCAGGTGTATGTAATGTATAGAGTTCAGGGGTCAGGTGTATGTGATGTATAGAGTGCAGGGGTCATGTCTGTGTATGTGATGTACAGATTGCAGGGGTCAGGTGTATGTAATGTACAGAGTGCAGGGGTCAGGTGTATGTAATGTATAGAGTTCAGGGGTCAGGTGTATGTGATGTACAGAGTTCAGGGATCAGGTGTATGTAATGTACAGAGTGCAGGGGTCAGGTGTATGTGATGTACAGAGTGCAGGGGTCAGGAGTATGTAATGTACAGAGTGCAGGGGTCAGGAGTATGTAATGTACAGAGTGCATGGGGTCAGGTGTATGTAATGTACAGAGTGCAGCGGTCAGGTTTATGTAATGTACAGAGTGCAGGGGTCAGGAGTATATAATGTGCAGGGGTCAGGAGTATATAATGTGCAGGGGTCAGGAGTATATAATGTGCAGGGGGCAGGAGTATGTAATGTACAGAGTGCAGGGGTCAGATATATGGAGGAGGGCTGCCTGTACTCCCCTATCGGTGGCCCTGAGGAGCGCACTGAGCAGGAAAGCAGTCTGAATGGGCCAGGGGGAACCCCTTAGGAGGGGCACACTTTTAGTGTCCACCCCTTCGTGCTGTTTGCAAATGGCAGGATGAAGGGGGATCGAGGGGCCAGCAGTATTTATGGAGAGCCCCCCTCATTGCTGCAGATGTCAAGGAAAGAAGGAGCAGCATTTTGAAATGTGGAGCTCTTGTATCTTCTATTTATGGTGGCTGGAATTACATAGGGGGATTTATGAAAAAAAAAGTTACTAAAGGTCACCTTACACTTCAAAGGACGACTCTAGGCAAATGAAAAGCACTTCATCTGAGTTCATACCTTTGGTATATTTGCATGAATGACAGCTAAAAGAAGTTTTGAGCAGTGCTCTGTGTAATTACCTGTAATCCTTCCTCGGGTTGAATTCCTCTCCTTTTCTACCCAATAACCGATCTGTCAGTTCATGACAACAAACTGCTGAAATGAGGAAGAAGCTGCCGAGAGGACAGGTGATGGACAAAGCCTTATATCTTCAGATCTAGTAGTATAATATCACTTATACTGGAGATCTAATAGTGTCGTATTATATATACTGGAGATCTAGTAGTATCATATCACTTATACTGGAGATCCAATAGTGTCGTATTATATATACTGGAGATCTAATAGTATCATATCACTTATACTGGAGATCTAGTAACATTGTATCACATATATTGGAGATCTACTAGCATTGTATCACATATACTGGAGATCATATAGCGTTGTATCACATATACTGGAGAACTAGTAGCGTTGTATCACATATACTGGAGATCTAGTAGCGTTGTATCCTATATACTGGAGATCTATTAGTGTTGTATCATATATACTGGAGATTTAATAGTATCACATATACTGGAGATCTAGTAGTATTGTATTACTTATACTGGAGCTCTAGTAGCATTGTACCTCATATACTGGAGATCTAGTAGCGTTGTATAACATATACTGGAGATTTAGGAGCATTGTATCTCATGTACTGGAGATCTAGTAGTATAGCATTACTTATACTGGAGACCTAGTAGCGTTGTATCATATATACCGGAGATCTAGTAGCGTTGTATAACTTATACTGGAGATCTAGTAGCGTTGTATCACATATACTGGAGATCTAGTAGCATTGTATCTCATATACTGGAGATCTAGTAGTATCGTATCACATATACTGGAGATCTAGTAGTATTGTATTACTTATACTGGAGATCTAGTAGCATTGTATCATATATACTGGAGATCTAGTAGCATTGTATCATATATACTGGAGCTCTAGTAGCATTGTATCTCATATACTGGAGATCTAGTAGTATTGTACCTCATATACTGGAGATCTAGTAGCGTTGTATCATATATACTGGAGATCTAGTAGCATTGTACCTCATATACTGAAGATCTAGTAGCGTTGTATAACATATACTGGAGATCTAGTAGCATTGTATAACATATACTGGAGATCTAGTAGCATTGTATCTCATATACTGGAGATCTAGTAGCATTGTATCTCATATACTGGAGATCTAGTAGCGTTGTATAACATATACTGGAGATTTAGAAGCATTGTATCTCATGTACTGGAGATCTAGTAGTATCGCATTACTTATACTGGAGATCTGGTAGCGTTGTATAATATATACCGGCGATCTAGTAGTGTTGTATAATATATAACGGTGATCTAGTAGTGTTGTATCACATACAATATACTGGTGTTAGATGAGGCAGTCTCCTTAAAGAAATAACTGTAGCTTTAGTAAAGGTGGTCTGAACCTTCAAGTCAACACTGGCCTTGAATCACAATAATCACGAGTACCACAATTCTCCCTCCTTTCCCTTGCTAGGCGTTATTGAAGAGCTGCCTTATTAAGGGACTGTTTACCATCTTCATGGATTGTTATGTAACCATTTGCCATATTTATGGAATTGCACTGATCCCAGTGTTGAGGACTGTTTTCACTTAAAGAAGATATTGTGTCAAGAAGCCTCCATGTGGTGTGATGTGAGAGACTAAATCAAAATGCACAGCCAATAGTCGGGGAATGGGGCCCCTTTCACCTGATTGGCCTAGTTGGTGGTGGTTAGGGAAAAGGGTCACCCCTCTGGCATGTCTCATGGGTCCCGGGTGCTTGGCTGGACGTTTGATGCCCCGATCTGAACCACAATTGTACTGAAGGGTCTTGCATAAAGTGTGCTCCAGGCATATAGAGATTGTTATGGACTTAGATCAGAAGGATGGACTGTAAGGGTCTCAAACCACCATCCATACATGCAGGGCCAGTACAAGCAGAGGGGCAGGAGGGACAGTTGCCTTGAGCACAAGCTTTTCAGGTGGGATGGAAGGTTACCACATGGCATCACATACATAGTCCTGGCTGTCAGCAGCTATACTGCAGCTCACAACACCAATCACTGTCTCCTCTCAGCCGCACCCAACCCCAGCACTCTCTACAATAAACACTCCCAACCCCAGCACTCTGTACAATAAACACTCCCAACCCCTGTACTCTGTACAATACACACTCCCAACCCCTGTACTCTGTACAATACACACTTCAAACCCCTGTACTCTGTACAATACACACTCCAAACCCCTGTACTCTGTACAATAAACACTCCCAACCCCTGTACTCTGTACAATACACACTCCCAACCCCTGTACTCTGTACAATACACACTCCAAACCCCTGTACTCTGTACAATACACACTCCCAACCCCTGTACTCTGTACAATACACACTCCCAACCCCTGTACTCTGTACAATACACACTTCAAACCCCTGTACTCTGTACAATACACACTCCAAACCCCTGTACTCTGTACAATACACACTCCCAACCCCTGTACTCTGTACAATAAACACTCCCAACCCCTGTACTCTGTACAATACACACTCCCAACCCCTGTACTCTGTACAATGAACACTCCCAACCCCTGTACTCTGTACAATACACACTCCCAACCCCTGTACTCTGTACAATAAACACTCCCAACCCCTGTACTCTGTACAATAAACACTCCCAACCCCTGTACTCTGTACATTACACACTCCCAACCCCTGTACTCTGTACAATACACACTCACAACCCCTGTACTCTGTACAATAAACACTCCCAACCCCTGTACTCTGTACAATACACACTCCCAACCCCTGTACCCTGTACAATACACACTCCCAACCCCTGTACTCTGTACAATACACACTCCAACCCCTGTACTCTGTACAATACACACTCCAACCCCTGTACTCTGTACAATACACACTCCCAACCCCTGTACTCTGTACAATAAACACTCCCAACCCCTGTACTCTGTACAATACACACTCCCAACCCCTGTACTCTGTACAATACACACTCCCAACCCCTGTACCCTGTACAATACACACTCCCAACCCCTGTACTCTGTACAATACACACTCCAACCCCTGTACTCTGTACAATACACATTCCAAACCCCTGTACTCTGTACAATACACACTCCCAACCCCTGTAATCTGTACAATACACACTCCCAACCCCTGTACCCTGTACAATACACACTCCCAACCCCTGTACTCTGTACAATAAACACTCCCAACCCCTGTACTCTGTACAATACACACTCCCAACCCCAGCACTCTGTACAATAATCACTCCCAACCCCTGTACTCTGTACAATACACACTCCCAACCCCTGTACTCTGTACAATACACACTCCCAACCCCTGTACTCTGTACAATACACACTTATGACCCCTGCACTCTGTATGTTACACATTTCTGACACCTGCACTCTGTACAATAAGCACTCCTGACCCCTACACCACACACTTCTGACCCCTGTACTCTGTATGTTACGCACTCCTGATCCCATCAATCTGTACAATACACATTACCAACCTCTGCACTCTGTACAATACATACTCCTGACCTAATCACTCTGTATGTTACGCACTCCTGATCTCTACACTCTGTATGTTACACGCTTCTGACCCCTGCACTCTGTACATTACACACCCCTGACCCCTGCACTCTGTACATTACACACTCCTGACCCCTGCACTCTGCACATTACACACTCCCGACCACTGCACTCTGTATTTTCCTCCCTTCTGACCCCTGCACTCGGTAAGTTACACACTTTCACCACTGCGCTCTGTATAGGACACACTCCTGTCCCCTGCACTATGTACATTACATACTCCTGTCCCCTGCACTCTGTACATTACACACTCCCAACCACTGCACTCTGTATTTTCCTCCTTTCTGTCCCCTGCACTCTGTACATTACACACTCCCAACCACTGCACTCTGTATTTTCCTCCGTTCTGACCCCTGCACTCTGACCCCTGCACTCTGTAAAAGTTACACACTTTTGACCACTGCACTCTGTATAGGACACACTCCTGACCCCTACACTCGGTAAGTTACTCACTCTTGACCACTGCGATCTGTATAGGACACACTCCTGACCCCTGCACTCTGTACGTGTGTATGATGATTGAGCACGCACATCAGGTATGCCCCCCCCCCTCACCCCCAATGACCATATCCCGGCTCTGCATGTATGTGGGTGGTAGACAGGCAGGTCTACAAGGGCTTGGGCAGTTACAAAATACAGAGGATGGCCCTGAATAGCTCTGTATTCCTGTAGGGTATTGGCTAAGAGGTTCAGCCATGAGTGGTAGCTATGGACATGCCTACATGCTAACAGGAGGAGAGCAGAATGAGCAGAGAGATGGCCTCATCGCTGTGCTGATACTCTTTCGCTGTCCAATCAGCAGCCCTCGGGGGTGTGTTTTTGACAAAATTGAGGCAAGGGTGTTTGAAGGACAAAGCTGGCCGCACAGAATTATAAAGGTCATATAGATATTCTCTGTAAATCCTCCCCATATCACATTGGACCACACATGTCTAGTAGAAGGGACTCTAAAGATAAAATGTGACCGGAGTCTACAGAACCATCATCGGGGATATTATGGGACAACATTTCCAACATAAATTATCTTTCAAGTGCATAAAAATTCACTTTGTGCTGTTTACCTTTTCATCGCTGTCACTTGACGGTTTTATTGCACGCGGCTCAATTACATAAATTGCATGACTGATAAATGGTTTTGTACTAACTTGTAGATGCTCCTATATTTCATCATTTTATGGACTGATTTTCCATTTTTTAATATGTCTGAAATGAAAAGAGGTGCGACAATACGCCAGGTCTGAAGGGTTTGATTCATAGATGGAGCATGTGGCGGGGAGAACACCGGCAGAAACTGGATATCCTGTTTATTGCCCGTCGGCTCAAATTCGGCCTTTTCCTTCACCTTCATCACTAAGTGGACCTGTTACCAGGCAGTCCAGGAGGGAGAGCGCAATGTTCTGAATGTTCTGAATGTTCTTCCAACAAATGAGCCAGTGTCTTGCTTACAAACACACACACCTACAAATACATTATATTACCAAAAGTATTGGGACGCCTGCCTTTACACGCACATGAACTTTAATGGCATCCCAGTCTTAGTCCGTAGGGTTCAATATTGGGTTGGCCCCCCCTTTGCAGCTATAACAGCTTCAACTCTTCACCTCTGTTTATGGCAATGTTTGACCATTCTTCCAGAAGTGCATTTGTGAGGTCAGGCACTGATGTTGGACAAGAAGGCCTGGCTCACAGTCTCCACTCTAATTCATCCCAAAGGTGTTCTATCAGTTTGGGACTCTGTGCAGGTCAGTCAAGTTCCTCCACCCCAAACTTGCTTATCCATGTCTTTATTGACCTTGCTTTGTGGACTGGTCCTGGTGTGGGGTTGTTTTTCAGGGGTTGGGTTTGGCCCCTTAGTTCCAGTAAAGGGAACTCTTAAGGCGTCAGCATACCAAGAGAGGACTCTTTGCAGGCCAGTCAACTTCCTCCACCCCAAACTCGCTCATCCATATCCTTATGGACCTTGCTTTGTGTACTGGTGCGCAGTCATGTTGGAACAGGAAGGGGCCTTCCCCAAACTGTTCCCACAGAGTTCCCTTCACTGGAACTAAGGGGCCAAGCCCCACCCCCTGAAAAAACAACCCCCACACCATAATCCCTCCTCCACCCCCACACCATAATCCCCCCTCCACCAAATGATTTGGACCAGTGCACAAAGCAAGGTCCATAAAGACATGGATGAGCGAGTTTGGGTTGGAGGATCTTGACTGGCCTGACCTCAACCCGATAGAACACCTTTGGGGTGAATTCGAGCCAGGACAGGAGGCGAGTCTTAAGACTGTATTGGCCAGGAGGAGAAGCCATGTTCCATCAGAATAGGTGACCCAAAATGTCTTGGTATGCTGACACCGTAAGAGTTCCCTTCACTGAAACTAAGGGGACAAGCCCAACCCCTGAAAAAACAAGCCCCCATCATAATCCCCCCTCCACCAAATGATTTGGACCAGTGCACAAAGCAAGGTCCATAAAGACATGGATGAGTGAGTTTTGGGGTGGAGGAACTTTACTGGCCTGCGCAGAGTCCTGACCCCAACCCGACAGAACACCTTTAGGATGAATTAGAGTGGCCAGTCCTTCTAGTCCAACATCAGTGCCTGACCTCACAAATGCTCTTCTGGAAGAATGGTCAAACATTCCCATAGACACCCTCCTAAACCTTGTGGACAGCCTTCCCAGAAGAGCTGAAGCTGTTATAGCTGAAAAGGGTGGGCCAACTCAATATTGAACCCTACGGACTAAGACTGGGATGCCATTAAAGTTAACGTGCGTGTAAAGTCAGGTGTCCCAATACTTTTGGTAATATGGTGTACTTCTTAAAGGGGCACTCCATTCTAACCTGAAATTATTAATTAATTCAGATTGTAACCAGGTGATGGGTTACAGCTATATGGAGATGGAGACATTGCCTTTTATTCTTCTCTCCTTCTACTGAGACACTAATGTTATGCTGCACCGTTCTCCTCTGGCCAGCAGGGGAGAAGCTAAAGCCAAGCAAGCCCATAGACATCTATGGAGTACTGAGACTCCTGGGAGTTGTAGTTTGAGACGGCAGCCATATATACATAGTATTACATAGTGGGTGAGGTTGAAAAAAGACACAAGTCCATCAAGTCCAACCTATGTGTGTGATTATATGTCAGTATTACATTGTATATCCCTGTATGTTGCGGTCGTTCAGGTGCTTCTTTAATAGTTTCTTGAGACCACCGCCTATAATGGGACAAATAGACTCCTTACACTACAGATCCCAATCGGCACCATGCAGTGGAGAGATGACTTTAATTCAACCGCCCGGGAAAGTTCTTCCTTTTGGCAGTGAGGGAGTTAGAGAGATGGGATCTGTGTGGATATTCGTCTGCCAATGGGAGGCCATACCAGCTGAGATCCGAACCTAAAGCTTGGGGTGGGGTCACCCAGGGGCAGGGCAGACCCGCCCACATCGCGGCACAGGGTGGGGGATTTGGGGATGGGATGGGGAAATGTGAGGGGTAGAGGATTTGTGCTGGTAGAAGGGATTTGGAGAGGGAGAGGATTTGAGCTGGGAGTGCGGGATTTGTGCTGGAAGAGGGGACATTTTTGTTTGGGGGGGAATTTTGGCTTGCAAAGGTAAGTTTGAAGATTAGAGCTCAATGACACATAATGCTCATACATTTCGTGGGTGGGGGCCGCCGTTTGGCGTCTCTTCCCTGGGCGCTAGATGACCTTGTCTCAGCACTGGTGGTGTCCACTACAGTGATTTCCAGTTTCCAAGGACATCGGCCAGTTATGATATATACACAGTTGGTCCCGAAGCTAGACCGATGTAACTCTGTATAAAATTTCCATCTATTTCCAACTGGAATTCATCTTTAAAGTGTCACGGATAGCCACCTCAAGGTTCCAGTGCCGTCAATCAACCCTCAACACACAAAGGCTGGAGAACATGGTGCTATCTGGCCTACTTTCCAAACCATTGTCACTTGTTTACAGACTCAGCAGGCCATAATTACACCTGGGCCAATTATCTTGTTAAGCATGAGGATTAGGCTGGTGTGTCACTCCTCAGACATGTGATGATTTGAAGCCTCCTTTTTTTTTTTTGCAGTTTGTGCTCATGAGGGAAAAGCTGAGGGAACGTGTGCTGTGTATTCAGGAGAAGGGACGAGATGAAAGGCCGGGCTGAGGAAATGTATCCCAATAAACTTGAGGGATTTATTGAACAGAAGAGTGAGACAGGAGTGTAGACTTTTATGACAGTTGAGGATTCAACCTTTTAATCTCTGATGAGAACTACAACAAAGCCGCCATTGTGCCATGTGTCTGTTTTTTTTCCCCTACATTTATGATGCAGAGGAAGTCAGAAGATTTAGCTGCCGGGCTATGAAGTGGTTAGGAGATTCTCGGGACTTCACAGAATTTCACGCTCCATGTCATTACTATAAAAGGCCTCATATGGGAAGAGAACACAATGAGGCAAATGAAGCATTTCTACCCTACACCGCCCTTTCTCGTCCTTACCCCAGAGAGGAACCCTTGAAATCATTCTAAGGTCTCAGGAAACCCCACGGTAAACATTACGATACCTCCAGCTCATCAACTACTTCTAGAAAGCTTTTAATAAAATAACAAATAGGTGGCGTACCTAGTATAAAGGACAATTGCCCTACTTCCCCTTGGGGATCACAGGGGTGCACCTTATTCTGCAATCCTATGATCCGTCAGAGAGGCTCTGGAGCAGTAGTGGCTGGTGCACCATTTTTTTTGGGGGGGGGGGCAGCAAACAATACCCCCCCCCCGGGTCTGCACTTACCCCATCCAGGTTGCGGTGTTCCATCAGAATACGCTGAGCCTCTGGCCCGTGTCTTGAATGAGGTTGTCCGCCTGCTGCCGGTATGAGAGCTCCTTGTCCAGATCCACACCGGGGCGACGGGAGGGCTGCATTCTTGCTGATCCCGTGTGAGGTACCAGTGGCATGAAGGCGCCCAGGGCTGGTGCAAGTATTTTTGACACCCTAGGCAAAAATACTAGCACCCACTAGCACCCATCAAATGCAGCCTCACTAGCACCCATCAAATGCAGCCTATCAGTGCCCATCAATGCAGCCTACCAGTGCCCATCAATGCAGCTTTACTAGCGCCCATCAAACGCAGCCTATCAGTGCCCATCAATGCAGCCTACCAGCGCCCATCAATGCAGCCTACCAGCGCCCATCAATGCAGCTTTACTAGCGCCCATCAAACGCAGCCTATCAGTGCCCATCAATGCAGCCTACCAGCGCCCATCAAACGCAGCCTATCAGCGCCCATCAAATGCAGCCTCACCAGCACCCATCAAATGCAGCCTCACCAGCTCCCATCAAATGCAGCCTCACCAGCACCCATCAAATGCAGCCTCACCAGCGCCCATCAAATGCAGCCTCACCAGCTCCCATCAAATGCAGCCTCACCAGCGCCCATCAAATGCAGCCTCACCAGCTCCCATCAAATGCAGCCTCACCAGCGTCCATCAATGAATGTTTGCTTGCCTCCATTCATTCGGGAGTCAGGACACACACACAGTCGTCCTCCCCCAATGCGCCTCTGACACTATGTGTGAACGGAGCGGCGGCTGCCTGCTGATGGTGAGACTTAGTTGCTTGCTGCAGAGAGGAGAGTAGGAACACCAGTGGCCAGGCACCCTAGGCAGCAGTGCGCCCTAGGCAGCTGCCTAGTTTACCTAGTGGTAGCACCGGCCCTGAAGGCGTCATGTCTGGGTGAGAGAGGATGTTCATGTCGGGTCACCTATTCTGATGGAACACGGCTTCTCCTCCCGGCCAATCCAGTCTTAGGACTCGCCTCCTGTCCTGGCTCTAATTCATCCCAAAGGTTTTCTATAGGGTTGAGGTCAGGACTCTGTGTAGGCCAGTCAAGTTCCTACACCACAAACTCGCTCCTCCATGTCTTTATGGACCTTGCTTTGTGCACTGGTGTGCAGTCATGTTGGAACAGGAAGGGGCCGTCCCCAAACTGTTCCCACAAAGTTGGGAGCATGAAATTGTCCAAAATGTCTTGGTATGCTGACGCCTTAAGAGTTCCCTTCACTGGAACTAAGGGGCCAAGCCCAACCCCTGAAAAACAACCCCACACCATAATCCCCCCTCCACCCCCCACACCATAATCCCCCCTCCACCCCCACACCATAATCCCCCCTCCACCATATGATTTGGACCAGTGCACAAAGCAAAGACACCATAAAGACATGGATGAGCGAGTTTGGGATGGAGGAAGTTGACTGGCCTGCACAGTCCTGACCTCAACCCGATAGAACACTTTTGCGATCAATTAGAGCGGAGACTGCGAGCCAGGACCTTCTCGTCCCACATCAGTGCCTGACCTCACAAAGGTCAAACATTGCCATAGACACACTCCTAAACCTTGTGGACGGCCTTCCCAGAAGAGTTGAAGCTGTTATAGCTGCAAATGGTGGGCCAACTCAATATTGGACCCTACGGACGAAGACTGGGATGCCATTAAAGTCCCTGTGTGTGTAAAAGCAGGCGTCCCAATACTTTTGACACTATAGTGTAGTTATATATTGTGGGGATGACGGCAGGCATCCAGTTGAGCGTATTATCTTTGAACACGGCCATGGCTATATGTCCGGAGATAATAAAAAAATGTAAGGCTGGAGTTCAGCTTTAATGTTTACCCAGGATGCACCCTTCCATTCTAATTGTAGATGACCCCTTTATAACTTTTTAATTAGCATCCCATTATGGAGTGAAATATTTCCCACTCTCTGGGCTCATTGGTTTGTGGTGTGAAAAGTTATCTGGCAATTTGATTTCCAATTTACTGATAAGTCTCTCTTGGCGGTGGCGGTGATATCTATTTGTGTTAATGTTGTGCCAGGACCCGCGTTCTCTCTCTTTCCGGGGGACAGGTTAATTTCGGAAGAGTTATAACCCTGCGATCCTCCAAGCTCAGCACATCGGGAATGGATCCGTGTCCCCGGCAGCAGACCGTCCTATCACTCTTCCCAGAATCTCTGTGACGTTTCATTATCTCTATAACCTTGGTGTGTAATGTCTGAGGGACCTGACTTTGATATTCCCGGAGAACTGTTTATCTAGGAAAGGTCCGATGTTTCCTGCGTGTTCCAGATATCGGCACTCACCTGTCTAAGGAAAGACACTTATTTAAAGGGTTTCGGCTAGATACAAATGGGCAGGCCTGCCATCCAATTCAATGTGTTTATTTTGGTCCTTCTCTAAGCCTATAATTTTACAACTGCAATTTACGAGGGTGCTGGGCCTTGGAGTCCAATACGAGCGTACTGAGCGATTCCACATGTTATCTCTGGGCTTTTGGGGGTCAGGTACTTCATGTCAGCATTTGGATAGAACTGTTGTGCTCATTTGCATGAGCATGTACATGTTTTCGGGCGTAGGAGCCTAACCAAGCATGCACAATGGTGTGCATGTGGAAGCACGGGCGCATCCTCCATAGATACTGGTGCCTAGTGGTCTAAATAAACCTGGACCCTGCATGGGGTCATTGCTGGAGGGTCTTTCAGCTTGTATTTCTGTTATCCTTGATCTTGAATCTGCTTGACTCTGTTATTGACCTGACTTTTGTCTACCCCTGCCTGCTTACCAAAAGTGTTGGGACGCCTGCCTTTACACGCACGTTAACTTTAATGGCATCCCAGTCTTAGTCCGTAGGGTTCAATATTGAGTTGGCCCCATCCTTTTCAGCTATAACAGCTTCAACTCTTCTGGGAAGGCCGTCCACAAGGTTTAGGAGTGTGTCTATAGGAATGTTTGACCATTCTTCCAGAACCGCATTTGTCAGGTCAAGCAGTTGGATGAGAAGGCCTGGCTCACAGTCTCCGCTCTAATTCATCCCAAACTTGTTCTATCAGGTTGAGGTCAGGAGGTCGCAGCAGGGCAGTATTCCAACATGATAATGACCCCAAGCACACCTCCAAGACGACCACTGCCTCGCTAAAGAAGCTGAGGGAAAAGGTGATGGACTGGCCAAGCATGTCTCCAGACCTAAACCCTATTGAGCATCTTTGGACATCCTCAAACAGAAGGTGGAGGAGCGCAAGGTCTCTAACATCCACCAGCTCCGTGATGTCATCATGGAGGAGGGGAAGAGGACTCCAGTGACAACCTGTGAAGCTCTGGTGATCTCCATGCCCAAGAGGGTTAAGGCAGTGCTGGAAAATAATGGTGGCCACACAAAATATTGAGACTTTGGGCCCAATTTGGACATTTTCACTTTTGTTGCCAGCGGTTTAGACATTAATGGCTGTGTGTTGAGTTATTTTGAGGGGACAACAAATTTACACTGTTATACAAGCTGTACACTCACGACTTTACATTGTAGCAAAGTGTCATTTATTCAGATACAAGAAAATATTTACAAAAATGTGAGGGGTGTACTTACTTTTTTGAGAATAAAACTATGAATACTTTTTCAGGGCACTGTATACACGTAGATTTAGGTAGATGTGTATTTGGGTCTAGTTGCCCACTCCTTCATCCCGTGTGGTCACACACCGCAATTTTTGAGTTTTATTTGTCACATTTTTTTTAGATAAAATTATCACTGATATATTAATTATATTAGGAAGCATTAGAGATTGTGTTGGGTTTATGTCTCTAATTTTGGGCTGATTCATTTTAATACACACCTGGGCCAGCGCTGTCATTTTTAAATTTTTTATGCCTTTATGGGAATGGTGCATGTGCCTAACTACATCACCAATCTTGTCTCCAAATATCACCCAAATCGTCCTCTCCGCTCCTCCCATGACCTCCTCCTCTCAAAGCTCTCTCGTCTCCTCCTCCCATGACCTCCTACTCTCAAGCTCTCTCGTCTCCTCCTTCCATGACCTCCTCCTCTCAAGCTCTCTCGTCTCCTCCTCCCATGACCTCCTCCTCTCAAGCTCTCTCGTCTCCTCCTTCCATGACCTCCTTCTCTCAAGCTCTCTCGTCTCCTCCTCCCATGACCTCCTACTCTCAAGCTCTCTCATCTCCTCCTCCCATGCTCGTCTCCAAGATTTCTCCAGAGCCTCTCCCATCCTCTGGAACTCACTACCTCCACCGGTCCGGCTATCACCTACTCTTGCTACCTTCAGGCGATCCCTGAAAACTCATCTCTTCAGGAAAGCCGATCACATCTCCAACTGATCTCCTACCACTTCCATCAGCTCATTCCCCACAGATACAACCTTTTGTACCACCTGCCCCACCCTATTAGATTGTAAGCTCTTCTGAGCAGGGCCCTCTTAATCCTCTTGTATTTTATTGTATTGTCTCCTTTCTATTTTGTAAACTGTTGGCGCTAAATAAATCCTGTATAATAATAATAATAATGTGCCAAAAAAAGGAGATTCCTTTACTGCGAAGGAACAAGCAAAGGATGGCCATGCCACCAGTTACTACAAGACCAGTAAAAGCCATCATTCTTAGTAAAATGTCAAAGCCAACTCGTTTCGGGGGCTCAAGGCTCCCCTTCATCGGGGCTTGGAAGTTGGCTGTAATAGAGGATCATACAGGACACCCAATCGGAGGATATGCAAGGTACAATGACAGCAGTATAGTCTCTGACTGGCCGTTCTGAAGGAAGGCACAATTGCCGATTGCTCTCACAATTCTACCATCAGGCTGGAAATACGAGAGGATTTTTAGATGATTAACAAGTAGATGTCATGAAGAGAGAAGAAGACGGATTGCCCGGATCCTGCAGAATATTGGCTCGGGTTCTTTTTGGCACAATGTGCAGAATATCTTGGAGGACGCGGTCGTTGTTTACCTTCATTTATGTCCTCAAACAAAGCTAGAGAACAGCAGCGTCGCCAGAGAACCTGCAAATTCCTTCCGGATATTAATTATAATGCGTGGGAGGATTTACACCCGACACGTAGGTCATGTGTTCACTTTAAGTGGCTGTAGTAAGTCTCAGGCATGAAATCTGAACAAATCGTATGCCTCTATAGTGTGTGCTTGTCTCACTCCAAAGCACTAAGTGTCCTTTCTGTCTGCTGCCTCCTTCCTCTGCTATCAGCACGAGTGACTTCTGACAAGTTTTTCTGACACCAAGGGAAAAAAAGGTGACAGGGGAGGGAGCTCCAGCTGATTGACAGCCTCAGCTCTTGTATGTTCTTGTATGAAAGGGGGCGGGAGGTGTCTCTTTCTTTCCAATCCACTCTCAGAGCTCTCCTCACTGAAGTTCTGCAGAGGGTAATTTCAGCTCTCCGCCCCCTTTTTCTGAACTCTCACACAAGCTTTAAAAAATTGGACTTTGAACGGAAGTAGAGAAAATTAGACTGTAGGTCAGTGGCGGCCGGAGGAACAAATCAGTTTTATGGACAGGGCCGGCCCTACCATGGGTCCCGCTGGGTCCATCGGACCCCGGCGGCACTTTGAGAGGGACGGCAAATTGACGCCCAAGACGCCGGGGGTCGGCAACCCGTCGCTCGGGGTCCACCTGTTGACCACGCACAGGTTCCTGCCCCCGCCGACCCCCCCGCCTTCTAGCTCCCGGTCCTTCCCCACCCAGCCTCCCACTTCTCACTGACGAAGACTCTTCCTTTACAAGTCTTTCAACAATAAATACTAGGCAGGCAGAATTAAAAAAAATGTGTTTTGTTTCGATTGGTTAATGAACGAATTTCGTTTAATACCTTCAATACCAGGCACTCCCCCCCCCTCCCCCAATACCAGGCACGTTCACCGTCTTCCTGCCCCAGGCCAATTTTTAGCTTTCATCGCTGTCACTTTTTGAATGACAATTGCGCAGTCATGCTACACTGTACTCATATTACATTTTTATATTTTTTTTGTTACACAAATAGAGATTTCTTTTGGTGGTATTTAATCACCACTGGGGGGGGGGGTTACTTTTTACTAAAAAACAAGTCCGAAAAAAGAAAAAAAAAATTCTTAGTTTCTGTTAGAAAATGCTGTAAATAAGTAATTTTTCTCCTTCACTGATGAGGATGTACTGATAGATGGTACTGATGGGCACTGATATGCAGCACTGATGGGCACTGATTTGCAGCACTAATGGGCACTGATATGCAGCACTGACGGGCACTGATAGGCGGCACTGATGGGCACTGATAGGCAGGACTGATGGGCACTGATAGGCAGGACTGATGGGCACTGTTAGATGGCACTTATGGGCACTGATATGCAGCACTGATGGGCACTGATAGGCAGCACTGATGAGCACTGATAGACGACACTGATGGGCACTGATAGATGGCATTGATGGGCACTGATAGGCGGTACTGATATGCAGCCCTGATGAGCACTGATAGGTGGCACTAATATTCAGCACTGATGAGCAGTGATAGGTGGCACTGATGGGCACTGATAGACAGCACTGATGGGCACTGATAGGCAGCACGGATAGGCAGTACTGATGGGCACTGATGGGCAACACTGATGAGCAGGCACTAATGGGCACTGAAAGGCAGCACTAACTGGCATCATTGATGGGCACTGATTAGAATCACTGATGGGCACTGGTATCACTGATGGACACTGCTGGGGCTGCACTGATGATCTCTACAGATCTCCCCTCTGACGCTGTCAGTGTGAGGAGAGGAGAGCCAATAACCGGCATTTCCTTGTTTAGATGTGATCAGCTGTGATTGGACACAGCTGATCACATGGGTAAAGAGCCATGCCATCGGGTGTGCATGCGCGGCCAGACTGACGGCATCATATGACTTTGTCCCAGAACGAGAGAACCGCCCTGCCCCTGTCATTACACAACACAGCAGACGAGAAATGGTTAATTAAATTCAATAAATTTGATGAATTTGTTCATGGAATTCAAATCAAATTTTCCAAGTTCGACCAAACTAGCTGGGCTGCGAGTGCGGCAGCACCGGAGAACGGGCGGGGCGAGAGAACAGAGCGATGACATCATCTCTGACCGCCCGCCCTGCATCATCGCTGTTCCGCTCTCACTGTGCAGCCGCGGACAGCAGAGGGATGACATAATCTCTTACTGCCCGCCCCCTCTCTGGTGACCCTGATGTAAGGAGGAGGCTCTCTGGGGACTCTGAGGTAAGAAAGGGCTCTCTGGGAACCCTGATGTAAGTGGGGGAGGCTCTCTGGGGACCCTGATGTAAGTGGGAGAGGCTCTCTGGGGACCCTGATGTAAGTGGGAGAGGCTCTCTGGGGACCCTGATGTAATTAAGGGGCTCTTTGGGGACCCTGATGTAAGTAACAGGCTCTCTGGGGATCCTGATGTAAGGGGGGCTCTCTGGGGATCCTGATGTAAGGGGGGCTCTCTGGAGACCCTGATGTGAGAAGGGGGGCTCTCTGGGGACCCTGATGTAAGGGGAGGCTCTCTGGGGACCCTGATGTAAGGGGAGGCTCTCTGGGGACCCTGCTGTAAGGAAGGTGCTCTCTGGGGATCCTTATGTAAGGGGGGGCTCTCTGGGGACCCTGATGTAAGGAACAGGCCCTCTGGGGATCCTGATGTAAGGGGGGGGCTCTCTGGGGACCCTAATGTAAGGGGAGACTCTCTGAGAACCCTGATGTAAGGGGGGCTCTCTGGGGATACTGATGTAAGGGGGGGGCTCTCTGGAGACCCTGATGTAAGGAGGGAGGCTCTCTGGGGACCCTGATTAAAGGGGAGGCTCTCTCGGGACCCTGATGTAAGGGAGGGCTCTCTGGGGACCCTGATGTAAGGGAGGGCTCTCTGGGGACCCTGATGTAATGATAATATATATAATGTAATATATATACTCTGTATATACACACACGTATATTATATACATGTGTATGCCCGCCTGCATATGACTTTCTTTACTTCGTTGCTATGGGCTCTAGCCCCAGATATTTTCTAGAACTAGCAACGCCCCTGATCACAAGTGAACCCCCCATCAGTTTCATGGCTTGCCGGGCTGGATTATCCTCAAGGCAACATTGGCAAGAACCTAGGGCCCGGTGGAAGTCCAGGGGGCCGAGCTACAACCATCATTCCTGCGGGGAGATGGTGCAATTAGTCTAAGCGGTACATCTGCCTGTCACAAGGGAGGATGCATTTTTAGGCAGTTTGGTGGGCCAAGCCAGTAGAGAAAATGCAAATTCAAAGGCTTCTCTGTACCTACTGCAATCCTTATCAGTGTCAATCAGTGGTATGGGAAGGGGGATGGGGGAACCTTGCCTAGGGCCCCTTTCTGCCTTATTCTGTCTCTGATGGCCTGTGCATATAAATATTAAAATGGTTCATTCTCTTGAAGATATTGATGAGATGGAGTTTGCTAACCATGGTGTTTGAGTACATCAACTGATTGCATCCAGGATAACCTAGAACTTGTCAATATCTCGTCCCAGAAAAATGATTGGAGTCTCAGGTGTAATGTGATAGTTTAGTAATTTAGTGTTTGAAGGTGGAAAGCAACAAGCTGTGAAATCAGGTGACAGGTTGAAGATGAAATGACATAAAGACATATGTCTTGTGACATCTGATAAAGTGTAAGTAATGATGATTTTGCAATGCAGTTTTTCATGTTTAGCATACGTGTACTGCGTGAGTCATAAAATCTACAAAAACGAACAAAAGAAAAAAGATAGATTGAGAAGTGCTAAGTCTCCCGCAGCTGCACTAAAGGTATGTGACCTTCCCTTCATAGAGTATGACTAGTTTCCAGTTAAGGGTCCTGTTAATACTTCATCACACAAAGACATTGTAGACAATTGTGCTCTTCCAACCTTGTGCTAACAGTTTGTTGAAGACCCCTTTTTATTCCAGCATGACTGTGACGCCCGCCCCCCCGTGTACAAAGCCAGCTCCACAAAGACATGAGTTGACCAGTTTGGTTTGGAGGAACTTGAGTGTCCTTCACAGAGCCCCGACCTCAACCCTACTCAACATCTTGATAAATTGAAATGCAGATTGCGAGCCAGTTCTTCATGCCCAAAATCAACAACGGACCTCACAAATGTTCTATTGGAAGAGTGGGCAAAAAATTTCCACAGACCCACTCCAAAATCTTGAGAAAAGCCTTTTAGGAAGAATGGAGGCAACTCCGCCATGGCCGGTCCCAATCCCATGCTGCGGAAATAAGAGCGTTCAATGGGGAAGGTGCTGGTCCACTCTGTGTATTGTTGTAGGTTCGGTGTACACCAATGTCAGCTACAATTACAGATGTTGAAAGACACTTTGTGTGCCAGAACCTTAAGGCTTTTATCGAATAGCTTAAGAGCCCAGCTCCTCTCTGTGCAGGGATGTGGATTTGAGAGCCTTTACCGTGTTTTTTGTTTTTTTAAAGAGTGGAGGCTGTTATAGCCACAAAGGGGCCAATTTCATATTATTGCCAATGGTTTTATAATAGGATGTCCGACAAGCTTTTGGCCGTAAAGTGTACTTCTGGGAAATTACATGTCACCATGAGGTTGATCTACTAAAACTGGAAAGTGAAAAATCTGGTGCAGCTCTGCATAGAAACCAATCAGCCTCCAGTTTTTGTTTTTTTTGTCAAAGCTTATTTGAACAAGCTGAAGTTAAAAGCTGATTGGCTGCACCAGATTTTGAACTCTCCAGTTCTAGTAAATCAACCCTCATATGTCCATGGTGTCAAAGTATGATAGTTCCCGTGGTTCCTCAGAAGCTGAGGGTTGTGGGGGTGTAAGTCACTTGTAATTTAGAATAGCAGAAAGTTTTGTAGATGTGTACATCTATGCAGTGGCATCTATGCACCTAAGTTCTGTTGTTACCTTCTGACCTCAATCCAGGGGCATCACCGGAGAGGAGGGAGCGCCAAGCTAGTCTACACTGATGGGTCCAGTGACTCATACATGACTCTGTTGTTGGTCTGTATAACCAACCTGACATACGCTACAGTATAGAGCAGCCTTTCTCAACCTTTTTACCCAAGAGGAACCCTTGAAAAAAGGTCTTGGGGACCCTTGCCAAATCCAAAATACTGGTGGCCAGTGACAAGTGTTTGACCCCTGTAGTGCTTCTCAGAACGCAACTCTTTACAGACAACTAAATAGATCCTCGATGTCATGCAGCTGGCCCTGCCAAATGGTGTTGACCCCAGAGTTAAAGCAGTTACCATCAGGTGGGAGGTCAGTCATCCACATCTCCAGGAACCCTTAGCAACCTCTGGAGGAACCTTCGGATTCCATGGAACCCTGGTTGAGAATGGCTGGTAAAGAGTGTAACACAAGGACAACCTGATGAGCACAATATATGAAAAAAAAAAGAGATATAAGTAGGCATTAGGCCCTTACATTTCTGGGGTCGTTTTGGCATCCTAAGCCCCATAGGTGAGCAAAGAGTAAGGTATAAAGGAGGGCCCCATTGGTTTAGGGGTTTCGAGATTTAGAGGGGAAGCGATAAATATTATCACAGAAATGTTCATGTTGATTTTACTTCATTGCTTAGATCATTTCTAAGATGGTTTGCTTCCCCCATAAGCAGTTCGTCTGTAAAAAAAAAAAGGAACTTTCCAATATCCTCGTCTTCCTCTTAAAGTGATTGTAAACGCAAAAAAATAAAAAGGCCATTTTTTGCTATGGGGCACTGCGCTAATTTAACTGACAATTGCGCGGTTGTGCGACACTGTACCCAATTAAAATTTGTGTTCCTTTTTTCCCCACACAAATAGAGCTTTGTTTCAATGGTATTTGATCTTTTTACATTTTTTGCGCTATAAACACAAAAAAAAAAAAAGGAACATTTTGAAAAAAAAGAAAAAAAAACAATAGTTTTTACTTTCCGCTACAAAACAAAAAAAAAAAAAAAACATTTAAAATAATAATAGAAAAAAGAAAAGAAAAAAAATGAACAAATCTAATTTCTTCATCAATTTAGGCAAATATGTATTCTGCTACATGTTTTTGGTAAAAAAAAAAACAATAAGTGTATATTGATTGGTTTACGTGAACGTTATAGCGTCTACAAGCTATGGGATTTATACTGGACTTTTTATTTATTTTTATTTATTTTTTATACTAGTAATGGCGGCGATCAATGACTTATAGTGACTTATAGCGGGACTGCAATATTGTGGCGGACAGATCTGATACTAACTGACACTTTTGACACTTTTCGTGCACCAGTGACACCAATACAGTGATCAGCGCTAGAAATATGCACTGTCACTGTACTAACGACACTGGCTGGGAAGGGGGTTAAACAACTAGGGGCAATCAAAGGCTTAAATGTGTGCTGGGAGGATAATTGTTTCCTGTGTAAATTGGCCCCAGTATGGGTATGTATGAACGTGGGACTTTATATTCGAAGCTCCTTGAGGGCGGGGTCTGATGTGAATGTATATGTAAAGTGTTGGCTAAAATTGATGGCGCTATATATAAGGACCTGAAATAAATAAAATAAATATCTAAAATATACGCAACCCGGTGCACAGCTGCTGCTCTGTAGCAGCAGCTCACTTTAGTATTTAGCATTGTTGGCAGCGCAGGAGTAACATAAAAAACATAAAAAAAATCATTTATAATAAAAAAAAAAAATTAACTTTGTTTTAGAAAAGCAGATAAAAAAAAAGAAATGTTACCCTCATGATGATTGCAAAAGAATCATCAAACATAGAAGCACCAACATCCGTTACCGTACTATGGTGAATGTGTTTCCAAACGTTATGCATAATGAGACATTAGAAGCTTTATTTATTTTAAAATATTTATTTTTTATTTATTTTAGGTACTTATATAGCGCCATCAATTTACGCAGCACTTTACATATACATTGTACATTCACATCAGTCCCAGATTCACCGTGAGATCACTTTTATCGGCGGCGGGAGAGGGGCCTCCCCCCCTCCCGCCGCGCTCCGGTGCCCTCCGCCACTTACTGGAGCCGCCAGTAGCAGCGAAAATGATCGAATCTTTCTCCTTCCTGGGTATGGGGACGAGTGAGGGGAAGATGGCCGCCACCCGTCTCCATACCCTTGCAGGGCGGAAGCGACATCAAAACGTTACTTCCGCCCATAGCTCTTAAAGGGCCATTTTTTTTTTTTCAAATGGCAAAATTTTTTTATTTTTTCTTGTTGCATTTTAGTGTAAATATGAGATCTGAGGTCTTTTTGACCCCCCGGATCTCATATTTAAGAGGTCCTGTCATGCTTTTTTTCTATTACAAGGGATGTTTACAAAAAAATTGGATGTTTACATTCCTTGTAATCTTGTAATAGGAATACAATTGAAACTTTTTTCAATAAAAGAACAGTAAAAATAAAGGTAAAATAAGTAAGAAAAAAAAAATATAAACGCGTCCTGTGCCGCCGAGCTCACGTGCAGAATCGAACGCATACGTGAGCAGCGCCCCCATATGAAAACGGTGTTCAAACCACACATGTGAGGTATCACCGCGATCGGTAGAGTGAGAGCAATAATTCTAGCCCTAGACCTCCTCTGTAACTCAAAACATGCAACCTGTAGAATATTTTAAACGTCACCTATGGAGATTTTTAAGGGTAAAAGTTTGTCTCCATTCCACGAGCGGGCGCAATTTTGAAGCGTGACATGTTGGGTATCAATTTAATCGGCGTAACATTATCTTTCACAACATAGAAAATTTAGACTAACATTACTGTTGTCTTATTTTTTAATTCAAAAAAGTGTATTTTTTTCCAAAAAAAGCGCGTTTGTAAGACCGCTGCACAAATACGGTGTGACAGAAAGTATTGCAATGAGTGTTGTAATTATTCTCTAGGGGGTTAGAAAAAAAAGTATAATGTTTGGGGGTTCTAAGTAATTTTCTAGCAAAAAAAACCCCCTGTTTTTAACTTGTAAACAACAAATCTCCGAAAGAGGCTCGGTCCTTAAGTGGTTTAGTAAAATAGCTGATGATGTGTATAATATTAAAGTAACATTAAAAGCTCTTTTTAAATTGAAATACAATTTAATAAAGTATAAAAGTAACTGTTGCAAATGTACAGAATACGTAACATGCTGGGTTTTTGTATCCTGTACATTGTAACAGTTACTTTAGTTAGTACTTTGATATTACATTGTATTTCAATATAAATAAAGCTACTAATGTCTCAGTGGATATAAAGTTTGGAGAAGCATTCTCCATCGCGTTGTGTTGGGGGTGTTGGTGCTACTTTGATAAGTTGTGGAATCTACAGTGCCTTGAAAAAGTATTCATACCCCTTGAAATTTCCCACATGTTGTCATGTTACAACCAAAAAGTGAAATGTATTTTATTGGGATTTTTTGTGATAGACCAACACAAAGTGTCACATAATTGTGAAGTGGAAAGAAAATTATAAATTATACAAATAAATATGGTGAAAAGTGTGGGGGGGGGCTTTTTTATTCAGCC